>CATQJL010000223.1:25257029-25407562 GCA_958299035.1 Cylicocyclus nassatus
AAATATCAATGTGTTACAGCTAGTCGATATCTGTGATTTTTAGATGCTATGATTACGTGCGCCATTCACCATTGTTCCAACCATTCTCCATGCCTCGCCAAGCCGCTTCCTAGTCAGGTCTTCAATACCTGCTCACGTCGCCCACTTTGCCGAGTCGCCATACCTCGTCTGGTCCCTTACTCCTCCCCGAGTCGTTGGTACCTCGTCAAGTCGCTCACTCCTGGCCAAGTCGTATATACCTCGTCAAGTCGCCCACATCTCGCAAGCCCTCCATACCTCGTCGAATCTTCAACCCAGTCTAATCAGCAAATGCATTTCGCTTCATTTTTGGATAGTCAAATCAAAACATTGAGTTATTTTGCCAGCTATCTATTTTTGTTTGTTCACTGTCATTAACTTAAACCCTGCTTCACTAATGATCATACCATCTTGTCTCATCTGCCAGGGTACATGATTCCACCTCGTACTATCTTTCCATTACAGTCACGCCCAAATGCCCAGGTTCACCCCCGCTTATGCCTTACTTCTATGCCTTACTGGCAAGCCTTAACTGGCACTTCAACTTGAGTCTTGCTATCCTCCAAAATGTATCTTCATCTGGGGTCTGACAGCTAGTTTCCGCCCGTAAGCTCGCTGGCACTCGAAAAGGGTTTTCAAAATAAATTTGGAGGATGCAAGATTCCCCAGTCATTCTTTATTTCTCAAGCGATATTTACACTCATCAGACATTTGCAACAGATTTCATTATATCTTAGTGGGCCTTAGGTTAGTGCATTGCTTATACCATCGTTTGTCTCCCTGAAGCCAATGACAAGCTGATATCATGTTATTGTTCGACGTGTTAAAGTTTTATTTTTGTACTTTGGCGCACCTCGAGTATAAAATAAAATAAATAAAATAAAAAAATAACTCCGTGAAATTTACAATTCATGGTGCTGAGATATATGAATCTCATCTGAGTTCTTGCGCGTGAAGCGACATGCTGTTTCACAACTCTGTTTATAATCACGCTAGGCAAGTGAAACAAGTTGTTAGCTCTTACCTGAGCAAGCAACCGAGCCTCCTTTCTGTTACTGATGTTTCCGGTGCTTGAAGTAGATTGCTGAAAGCAGCAATTCATATTGCCGAAAGACTGCATGACCAAAACGGTGTTTCGCCTAGTTTGATAGGTTGAAAGATGCTCACGTAAACGCAACCTAATGATTCGAAAATTAAACTTGTAAGCTGCACATAAAGCGTCGTTGCGTTCGTCTTTGTTTCCAAACGACTAACCTATTTCGCAGGTGCAGCTGTATACTGTCACCAGTATGGAGCCGCTTCATCCTTGCAGTACACGCGTGCCGCGTATAAACGCTTTGGGTCGTGCTGTCGCTAGTACAGCCGTCTGGGCACTTGCTACTTTTTAAATGTACCCTACACTCTCAAATTTTCCTACAAATCCTCTTTTTATTTTTAACCTTTCTAACTTGTTCCACTCAATTGAATATACAAAGCACCCCAAAATCCCACTACTGTGCTTACGTACAATCTTATATCAGCGCACTGGAATCTTTAATTTTCTACGACATTCATTTCTAGGATTTTTTATCTTCGGCTGTCACCTGTTCTGGCCACGCCAGAATCCCAGCCGATGGCGATCCCCTTTTTGCTTCACAGGCTGAGCGCGCAGGTCCGAACTATTCTTTTTGCGCTCATTTGAGCAACTTCTCAGATAGCCGGGGGCAGGCGGCCATGCGAATTTTGAGCAAGCGCGCACCGGAAAAATAGCTCGTTGATTTTTTGCCGCCCGCTTGCAGAAATTTGGAAGAAAATTGGCGAAATTAAAGACGAATGCTTGAAGAACTATCGCGGCTAAATTATGGATTAGCTGCGGCGCAGTGGCCGCATTCCCGCGGACTTTCCGCGAGAATATGCAAAATTTTCGGGGGCCGCACGGTCCTTTGTGGAGGACCGCGCAACCCCCAGGTACTTTTGGCTGGGAGAAAGTACCCCAAACTTGAGTAAATAAACCAACGGTGACACTTCTGCCACACAGAGTCTTACCTGCGCTCGACGTACGCTCGAAAATGCCTAAAAAGAGTCCGAGCGCTTGCTGAAAGTTTGGCCAGTGCTCGCTGAAAGAAATTATCTGCCGAGCACTTGCAGAAAATGCTGTATTTTTGCCCGCTGGCAGAATATGCGACCGTAAAGGAAGTGCCGCCCGCTGAAGGTTTGGCCACGCCCCAAAATTCTGCTGACCGCTTGCAGAAAAGCGCGAGTTTTCGGACCGCCTGCCCCCGGCGATTATCTGAGTTGTTGAATTACGCTGATTAACAAACTGAATCACGTGTTTGTTATCCTAGAAAGGCCTAATATAATCTTAGACACAAGCTCAGAATACGCCGGGGGTAAGCGAATGCAAACTTGTGTTTTTCGGCATGCGGTCAGTGGAATTCCGAGGCGTGGTCAAATCTTCATTGAGCAGTACTTCCTTTACTTTCGCATGCTCTGCTAACGGCCAGCAATACAGAATTTTCTGCGGACGGTGCTAAGCTTTCAGCAAGCGTTCGGACTCTTTTATGCAGTTTTGGGCTTACGCTGAGTAATGGTAAGACTCTATATTGCAGAGGCGTCATCGATGGTTTAATTACCCGAGTTTGGGGTACTATCTCTCAGCGGAAAGTACCTAAGGGCTGGACGATCCTTCACAAAGGACCGTGCGGCCCTCAACAATTTTGCATTTTCTCGCGGAAAGTCCGCGAGAATGCCGCCACTGCGCCCCAACTAATTTATAGAAAAACCGCATTTGTTCTCCGAGCATGGTCTAAATGGCCAGCATTCTTCCAAATATCTGCAAGCGGACCGCAAGAAATCAGCAAACTATTTTTCCGGTGCCCGCTTGCCCATGATTCACATGACCGCTTGTCCCCGACGATTATCTGAGAGGCTATACCAAAAAGCCTAAAATTGCCAGATCACCTACCAAAAACTCATTGCTCACAAATTCTGATTCCAAGATTTGACACAATTTGTAGTATACTGCGTAGCGAATTCTTATCTTTGTGAAAGTCTTCTTACGAGGGAGGAATCCCAGGTGACCATGGCCTTCTGAGACGAGATAAATACCAGTATGCTGCTCAGTACGCTGAGCCCATATTCAGATAATCGCCGGGGGCAGGCGGCCCTGCAAGTTATGGGCAAGCCGGCGCCGGAAAGTATTATAGTTCGCTGATTTCTTGCGGATTGCTTGCAGATATTTAAAGAATTATGGAAGAATTTTAGACGATTGCTCGAATAGCAACTGCGGAATTTTCAGGGATTAGCTGCAGCGCATTGGCGCATTCTCGCAGAACTTCCGCAAGAAAAGCAAAATTATCAAAGGCCGCACGGTCCTTTTTGAAAGAACGCACAGCTCGTAGGTACCTTCCGCTGGAAGAAAATGCCCCAAACTCGGGTAATTGAACCATCGCTCAGATAATCGCCGAAGGAGGACGGCCGTGCTATTTCTAAGAAAGCGGAAAAACAGTTTGCTGATTTCTTGCGGACCGCTTGCAGATACCTGGAAGAATGTTGGCCATTTAGACAATGCTCAGAGAACAATGCGATATTTCTATAGATTAGTTGGGGAGCAATGGCCGCATTCTTGCGGACTATCCAGGAGAGTATGCAACATTATTGAGGGCCGGGTCCTTTGTAGAGGACCGCACCCTACCTTCCGCTGAGAGAAAACACCCCAAATTCGGGCAATTAAACCACCACCGTTGACGCCTCTGTCACACAGAGTCCCATCTTTTCTCTGCGTAAAAATAGTCCGAGCGCCTGCTGAAAGTTTGGCCAGTGCTCGCTGAAAGAGATTATTTGACGAGCGCCTGCAGAAAATTTTGTATTGCTGCCAGCTGGCAGAACATGGAAGACCGCTCACTGAAGGTTTGGCTACGCCCCAATTTGCTGACCGCTTGCAGAAAAGCGCTAGTTTGCAGACCGCCTGCTCAGATAATCGCCGGGGGCAGGCGGCCGTGCGAATTTTGAGCAAGCGCGCACCGGAAAAATAGTTCGCTGATTTCTTGAGGTCCGCTTGCAGAAATTTGTAATAATTTTAGCGAAATTTCAAACGAATGCTTGGAGAAAATCGCGGTTCCTTAAGGATTAGCTGCGGCGCAGTGGCCGTATTCTCGCGGACTTTCCGCGAGAATATGCAAAATTTTCGGGGGCCGCACGGTCCTTTGTGGAGGACCGCGCAACCCCCAGGTACTTTTGGCTGGGAGAAAGTACCCCAAACTTGAGTAATTAAACCAACGGTGACACTTCTGCCACACAGAGTCTTACCTGCGCTCGACGTACGCTCGAAAATGCCTAAAAAGAGTCCGAGCGCTTGCTGAAAGTTTGGCCAGTGCTCGCTGAAAGAAATTATCTGCCGAGCACTTGCAGAAAATGCTGTATTTTTGCCCGCTGGCAGAATATGCGACCGTAAAGGAAGTGCCGCCCGCTGAAGGTTTGGCCACGCCCCAAAATTCTGCTGACCGCTTGCAGAAAAGCGCGAGTTTTCGGACCGCCTGCCCCCGGCGATTATCTGAGTTGTTGAATTACGCTGATTAACAAACTGAATCACGTGTTTGTTATCCTAGAAAGGCCTAATATAATCTTAGACACAAGCTCAGAATACGCCGGGGGTAAGCGAATGCAAACTTGTGTTTTTCGGCATGCGGTCAGTGGAATTCCGAGGCGTGGTCAAATCTTCATTGAGCAGTACTTCCTTTACTTTCGCATGCTCTGCTAACGGCCAGCAATACAGAATTTTCTGCGGACGGTGCTAAGCTTTCAGCAAGCGTTCGGACTCTTTTATGCAGTTTTGGGCTTACGCTGAGTAATGGTAAGACTCTATATTGCAGAGGCGTCATCGATGGTTTAATTACCCGAGTTTGGGGTACTATCTCTCAGCGGAAAGTACCTAAGGGCTGGACGATCCTTCACAAAGGACCGTGCGGCCCTCAACAATTTTGCATTTTCTCGCGGAAAGTCCGCGAGAATGCCGCCACTGCGCCCCAACTAATTTATAGAAAAACCGCATCTGTTCTCCGAGCATGGTCTAAATGGCCAGCATTCTTCCAAATATCTGCAAGCGGACCGCAAGAAATCAGCAAACTATTTTTCCGGTGCCCGCTTGCCCATGATTCACATGACCGCTTGTCCCCGACGATTATCTGAGAGGCTATACCAAAAAGCCTAAAATTGCCAGATCACCTACCAAAAACTCATTGCTCACAAATTCTGATTCCAAGATTTGACACAATTTGTAGTATACTGCGTAGCGAATTCTTATCTTTGTGAAAGTCTTCTTACGAGGGAGGAATCCCAGGTGACCATGGCCTTCTGAGACGAGATAAATACCAGTATGCTGCTCAGTACGCTGAGCCCATATTCAGATAATCGCCGGGGGCAGGCGGCCCTGCAAGTTATGGGCAAGCCGGCGCCGGAAAGTATTATAGTTCGCTGATTTCTTGCGGATTGCTTGCAGATATTTAAAGAATTATGGAAGAATTTTAGACGATTGCTCGAATAGCAACTGCGGAATTTTCAGGGATTAGCTGCAGCGCATTGGCGCATTCTCGCAGAACTTCCGCAAGAAAAGCAAAATTATCAAAGGCCGCACGGTCCTTTTTGAAAGAACGCACAGCTCGTAGGTACCTTCCGCTGGAAGAAAATGCCCCAAACTCGGGTATTGAACCATCGCTCAGATAATCGCCGAAGGAGGACGGCCGTGCTATTTCTAAGAAAGCGGAAAAACAGTTTGCTGATTTCTTGCGGACCGCTTGCAGATACCTGGAAGAATGTTGGCCATTTAGACAATGCTCAGAGAACAATGCGATATTTCTATAGATTAGTTGGGGAGCAATGGCCGCATTCTTGCGGACTATCCAGGAGAGTATGCAACATTATTGAGGGCCGGGTCCTTTGTAGAGGACCGCACCCTACCTTCCGCTGAGAGAAAACACCCCAAATTCGGGCAATTAAACCACCACCGTTGACGCCTCTGTCACACAGAGTCCCATCTTTTCTCTGCGTAAAAATAGTCCGAGCGCCTGCTGAAAGTTTGGCCAGTGCTCGCTGAAAGAGATTATTTGACGAGCGCCTGCAGAAAATTTTGTATTGCTGCCAGCTGGCAGAACATGGAAGACCGCTCACTGAAGGTTTGGCTACGCCCCAATTTGCTGACCGCTTGCAGAAAAGCGCTAGTTTGCAGACCGCCTGCTCAGATAATCGCCGGGGGCAGGCGGCCGTGCGAATTTTGAGCAAGCGCGCACCGGAAAAATAGTTCGCTGATTTCTTGAGGTCCGCTTGCAGAAATTTGTAATAATTTTAGCGAAATTTCAAACGAATGCTTGGAGAAAATCGCGGTTCCTTAAGGATTAGCTGCGGCGCAGTGGCCGTATTCTCGCGGACTTTCCGCGAGAATACGCAGAATTTCCGGGGGCAGCACGGTCCTTTGTGGAGGGCCGCGCAGCCCCCAGGTACTTTCCGCTAAGATAAAGTACCTCAAACTTGAGTAATTGAACCAAAGGTGACACCTCTGCCACACAGAGTCTTACCTGTGCTCGACGTACGCCCGAAAATGCGTAAAAAGAGTCCGAGCGCTTGCTGAAAGTTTGGCCAGCGCTCGCTAAAAGAAATTTATTGCTGAGCGCTTGCAAAAATGCTGTATTGCTGCCCGCTGGCAAAATATGCGACCGTAAAGGAAGTGCCGCCCGCTGAAGGTTTGGCTACGCCCCAAAATTCTGCTGACCGCCTGCAGAAAAGCGCGAGTTTGCGGATCTGCGGACCAAGCGATTATCTGAGTGTCCGCGGCGATTATCTGAGTAGGTGCACATCTGGGTTGCTTTCAAGCTCGAGCCCTTTTGAGTGTAAATTTTTGCTGTTGCGTAAAGTTCCTTTTTTGACAAGGAAGCATTTAACGCTCCAATCAATCTTTTTCCCGAAATAGTCAAGAAGAAAGCTTTTTGTCAAAAGCCAGCTAATTCTAGTTAAACTTTTGTGTTGAGCGCAGTAACATTGCTAGGACATAAGATGACTGACACGACGAAGATGTTCTCTTGCCATGTTCAAACTTATAAAAAATTTTTTATTGGAGCTTGAAGTAATTTTATGCTCAGTAGGAAATGGTCAAAATTTAACCAAGCCATTCCAAACAAGCTGTATATCATCGGACTTGCCTTAAAACGCTGATATCAAATATTTGTTTTTATCTGCCGAGCGACTATCTGGGAGGAATTCTGAGCGTTCAAATATGAGAAATTTTTCGAGTTTCGACGAATATATTTCCTTGAAAGAAACCCTGATGGCGCGTATTTGTAATGGCTGTAGTTATTTTAATTACAAGGAAAAAGCACATTTACCAAAAACTTAAACAAGTGTTTTGAAACCTTTTACGCAGAACATGCGTCACAGAACACTTGAACAACCGCACACTTAAACCCTCATAACTCCTCATAGATAGTCGCTTGGCAGATTAAACATATGTTTGTGATCAGAGTTTTAGCTTGGTTGAATTCTGACCATTCCCTGCTCAGAAAGCGACTCTTATATAAAGAAATAAATTTACACCAAATGGATTCGAACACAAAAGCTGCGTCCGTGGATCAGCACACTTTTTAATAGGCCAAATGTTTCCGGTTGCATAAACGGCGTAGCCTGTACTTATTATGAGCTGCGCAAATGAAGGAAAAAAGGCCCATAGTCCCTTGAACAAACAACAGCAAAATAATGAACAAGGATATGGGTTTAGTCCGAAGGACATATGCTTGTATATACCTCGTTTCAAAATACCGCGGCACTTGAGATTCTTCTTCTGTTAAACTCGAAGATAAGCTTTGTTGACAATGGCAAAATAAAACGTTGTAACTCTATAGATAAGTTTCGAAGAATCATGTAGCAAAAAGAGCATCACTCAATTTCCTAGATGATGCTCAAAGCTGCTCAGTTTTTCGGATTTTGATTTTGAAACTGGCTACATCGTAGTGATTAGATTTGATAAAGATAAAGATTAAGATAGAGGTAACGTAGATGGATTTAACTAATCAAAACGCTACACTTAGCTTTTCCTTATGATAAACACTACCGAGGCAGAACAAAAGATCGAAGTCAGCGCAAAACGTCCTACCAGCTATGGTCATGCATCCTCTTGGAGAGGAGAAGATAGGTATGGATACATGCGAAAGTGCAAAAGTGATGGAAATAGATCTCGACAAGGATCTAGATCTATTTGGAATAAGGATTATCTCAAGTAACGTAATCACGCAACAGTACAAAGTACTAATTGTGCAAGAGTTTTTCATGTGTTCAAGATTTTTAGATTTCATTTTGGATGTGCTAGCAGGGCTCGGCACGTGTGGCTTACAAGCAAGCTGGACATCGTTTCTGGGACAAAAAGCAAAGGAGGTTTCGTTTTTGCGGCCGAAGACACACACAAAATTGGCGACGTTTTTTTTAGTCGACGTTTCGTTTTTTTGAGAATTTTCAGGGAATATGGTGTAGGGTCAAAGGGGACTTCGTAAAAATACCCAAAAGTCAAGGGGGACTTCGTTTTTTGCATCATCTAGCCACCTCGTGCCGAGCCCTGTGCGCTAGCTTTCGTCAACGAGGAATTAAAGGGATACAGATACATACTTTATGCATTTTTTTCTAGATTTTCTTTGGCAAACTTCCTGCTGCAGCCAAAATCGCACTGGTATAGCCAAATCAGGGTCCACATCTCGCAAGCGCAAAAGCAACAACATTGATTCCTGCCTCTATGTCGGCAACCTGCCGGCAGCTCGTCGAAATCCGCGAGATGGCAGCTGCGAGCAGGTCAGAGAACATGAAAAATAGCATGCTCTTTTGAGAGAGGAAGCTGCCGGCATTTCGACGTGCCCCTACCACGTCGTGCTGGCACCTTTGCCGACGGCGTCTGCTCAGACAATCGCTGGGGGCAGGCGGGCACTGGAAAAATAGATTGCTGATTTCTCGCACCCCGCTTGCGGATTTTTTGCAAAGCAATCAGGACTTTTTGGAAGACCGCTTGCTTTGTCAGCGGATTTTTGGGAGACCGCCTGTTGAATTTTTTTCGCTCTTATCTTTTGCAGATATATTGCTCAATCTCTGAGGAATCGAGAACTCAGCAAGCGGTCTTCCGAAAATACCTGATTGCTTTCAAAAAATCCGCGAGCGGGGTGCGAGAGATCAGCAATCAATTTTTTGGTGCCCGCCTGCCCCCGGCGATTGTCTGAGTGTGAGTTTGCGAATTGCGGCGATATCACACATTTTACGCCAGGCGAAAAAATCAAGAATTCTAATTTCATCAAAAAACTATCATTTTTCTCATCATATGAGTTTTTCTTTTTTAAAACGACGATTTTCTTACAGAGAATAAATCCATTAATGCCTTAGAATCATAAAGAACACCATCTTTTTTGGCAATCCCTTATAAATCTCATTTGCACCGATTTCGCCCCTCTCTCGCTCATATCAATCAGCTGTTCTTTCAGGTCAAAGTCTCTCACGCAATGTATCGATCCCTCTTACAGGCAGCCATGTACCAGCGCGTTCCTCCTATTGCTGGTACAAACCGCAATGGCTGACCGAATGGTCGAATGGCTAACGTGGCGGCACTTCAAGCTAACGCACATAGGCTCGACCGCGCGCGAGGTAGCAGTTTTGCGGCTTCTGCGTCATCAAAATTTGATGTGCGAAATGATTGCGTACTAAGGTTGCATAAGATTATTAAAACCTACAATCACTCCGCGAGCTGCCGCTGAAGATGGCAACTTCCCTGCGATGTCTGCCTACTTGCCGGCATCTTTGATGCCACCAGGTAGGGTAGATTACTACCGGCCCAGGGAAATTTCAAAACGAAGTCCCCTTTGATCTTGAATATTTCGTACGAAGTCCCCCTTGACTCGTTTTGAGGACCCGCCATTATTTTTAGATTATGTAAACTCATCTAGTAAGGTTTTCTTGCATGCTGATTTCATGAAACAACTTTTCACAGTTTTCTGACCTTTTCAAGTGGTTGAATCACATTTTGAGAAAGCAAAAAAAGCGGATTTTTCTACTGCGGAGCAGACCCAGTGATTTTTGGATGGCTATAAAACGCTGAAAAGAAAACATTATGGAATTGTTTCCTCTCTGTATGTAAACTTTTACAGTGTAGATACATTTTATGTAAAAAAAAGTATGAAAACTTATGTGAGCAAAGTGTCGGTGCCAGCTCAGCTGGCACCCAGCCGGCACGGTGCCAGCTAATTCAGAAAAAAGTTCAGCACAGCCTTCATTCACATGAGTTTTCATAAATTTTCAAGCCATAGTTCGGGTCCCCCAACGCGCATGCACATACCAAATTTGGTGTCATACTATTGCGTTTTGGTTGAAAACAACGCCTTTGTTTGTTTGATGGACAGCAAGTCGGTGGCATGCCGGGGGCATTCTTGCGGCTCTTCTCCGCCCCGGACCCTGGAGAAGCGATGTCCCCTTTGATTTCACCCTAAAAACGATAACCAGCTTGACCCGGTGCCAGCTGTGGCGAGCCCTGGAAGCAAGGCATAACGGCAGAATAAAACACCTACTACAAATGGTGCACATTTTGTGTAAGCGCCCGCCGGTGCTTCTTCTCAGTCAATGCATAACATAACTGCACTTGTACATCGTTTGCTGAGAAAACGCAAGCTTTGACCTTCTGTCCCACTCAGAGCGGCTTAATTTTAGAGACAAAATAAGCTTGAAGATTCAGAGGATGTCTAATCCTTTGAATATTCTTATTTTTTTTCTTTTGTAGATCATAATCGCAAGCAAGAATTATGCAAGAATAAGAAGTTTGGTCTGGCTTATGATGAATGCGTGTTCACTGACAAGAATCAAACTATATATTCTTTCATTGAGGAGCATACTATTAATTAAGCAATCAATTTTTTTAAACTTGAAGCTTTCTATTCACGTCCTTCTAAAAATACCTTTCTCGTTTTGGTAATAAAACATGAGATGATTCACAAAACGCTGATACTACAGCTAGATAAAATCCCTCATATACCGCTTCGCATAATAGCTAGAGAAAGGACGGTGTACGTTGATTCCGTTGATTTTGTAAGGTTTATTACTTTTTGGAACAAAGCTCTTTTCAGTAGTCTCGAAAAATTAGCTGGCGAAGAGAGAAAAAATTGCACTCAAAAGGGTTTGCTTTATTCTTTATGTAATTGATCTCCTCAAAACTGTAAAGTGAGAATTTCGAAATTAGCCAAAGTTGCGCAATGCAAGCACGATGGGTTTGAAATTTTGGGAAATTTTCTGAGCTATTACAAAGAATATAAGCTCGACAGTAAAAAGGAGGAGAATTGTTCAAAAAAGCTTGTCATTACCTTATCCCATTTGGGGAAAAAATTGAGATAGAAGACGATGATCTAGGTTGGTCCGAAAGTTTTGTCCCACCATTTTCAAAAAATCTTAACTTCTTCTTAACGCGATATCTTTGCATGGGTACAACCATATTGAAAAGAGAAATTCATGTACTTTCTAGTGCTGCCTTGCCTGCTATCTATCAAACTTTGAATGCAAGGATAAAATTGGGAAAAGGAAATCACTTCAAGTTCGGAATTTTTAAGCAAGCCCGTTAAAAAACCAAAACTGCGCCATAAAATCCAAAACAGCTAGTAACCTAGGTTTTCTAATCCCCTCTTTCAACATAAGCAAATTTCGCGCTGATGGAGCCCTTCCTAGAAAAGTTATGATTTTCAAAAAAATGCCAAAAACCAGTTTGTCGGCAGCAACTCGATCAGCGTGAATTTTGCTCAGCTGGAAAGAGGGAGCCAAAAATTCTAGGATACTGGCCGTTTTGGATTTTACGGCACAGTTTTGGACTTTTTAAGGGACTTGATCAAAAATTCCGAATTCGAAGTGATTTCCTTTTCCCAATTTTATCTCTGCATTCAGAGTTTAGTAGATAGCAGGCAAGGCAGCATTAGAAAGTACATAAATTGCTTTTTTCAATATGGTTGTAGCCATGCAAAGATGAAAATGGTGGGACAGAACTTTCGGACCAACCTAATATAACTTTGACTCAGCCCTTTATAATCTTGCTTCTGTTCTGTTCCACCATAATGCTCTTATCATTTATAAACTGTTTTGGTCATACATTGAGCATTTACCTAATTTCATCACTTCTCGGATTACTTTAGTATCTGTTCTACAGCGTGTCTCATTATGAGACCATCCCTCAGTCAAGAGCTTGCACTTTTTTCGAAAAAATGATTAAACAGCTTTCCACCGCCACTACTTCGTACATAAGCTATATCTGATGCTTCTGCAGTAGATGCCATTAAGATTATCTGATTTTGTGTATTTCCAGTTTGAGTAGCAGAAATAAACGGCTTTCGCAGGAAATAACAGGTTTATCATTACGTTTCTGTGCATTTCCACAAAGATTCATGTAAGGCCCTCGGAAAGTTTTGCGGTTGAAACCTCGAAGAGTGCCGGAACTTTTGCAGAACTTTCCGAGGGCTCTGCGATTCGGGTAGTCCCCCCGAGCCCTTGGAAAGTACCCGAGGACCGTCTGAAGACATGTATTTTTTTGATGGACTAGAAGATAATCTTTTGCCTGCGTTATCTTCGGTAAATCGTGAGACCATTCGCATAGCAGTTCGGAGGAGATACAGTTTTAATTGATACCTGCGATTCGGTGCCCATTCTTCGAATTTTGTAAAATATTCCAAAGTATGAGATAAAGATAATCGCTACCACTCCTGCATTCACGCCCAGATCTGCATACCAAAACCTGCAAAAAAAAAAACTTGTTTGAGGATACCCCTCCAACTTAACTTTCAACCCTGACAAAAAAAACGATACTTGGTGTCCGTGGCCTTTTGAGATGAGATGCATACCATTACACTCGTCTTGGAGCGCTGATTCAGAATCTGACTTCCATTTTTGCTAATCGTTTCTCGGAAAAAAGTCATGGAGGATTTTCGCGCCAAAGGAGATGTAGTCGAAATGTCAAAACCGCCGCTGAAATGTGGTGTAGTGGCTGGTGCGATAGCCTCGCAAGTTAATGCAGGTTTAGTCTCGAGTCCTTTTGTGTTTTTGAGTTTTGCATTGCCTCAATCAAGCTTCTTTTGAAAATTAGGCATCCGCGACCGTATTTCTTTTAGGCGACCATTGACGCAAAGATCCTTCATAATTTCTTCTAGAGAAACGATTAGCAGAAACGAAAGTCAGATTCGGAATCAGCGTCCCAAGACGAATGTGAAGGCATACATTTCACCTCAAAAGGCTACGGACACCAAGTATCGTTTCCTTGTGAGTAAAGGAAGCCTTTTTTTGATTTGCTGACCAAATTAGGTCATTATAGCGAACTGCACAAGTGTGTTGGGGACATGATGATTACCTTTCAGCTGGACTTTACAGCGACCGTAAGATACGAAAACAAAGTTGTTATTTATGTGTGCATCGCGCAGTACGTTTTTAGTAGAAGTACGAAAATTTTTGCTAAGTGGGGAACGTGTTGCAACTTAGCTACGTCATATAGTTCACACATTTCTGCTTTACCTTGTGTTCTACAGTTTGAGAATGTCAAAAGCTCGCTATTAGGACTCAAAAACTGCTGGAATTTGGGGTAAGCCGCTGCGGTAACAGTGATCTTGTCTGTAGATTTCAAAAGAGTGAAATACTTTACCCATTTTGGTGAATGGCTGTTTGGCTCTGAAAGCCACTCTCCTCTCAGAAGGCGAATTGCTAATTCCGAACTCTCAAAATCTGCGTCTAAGATTGCCGTGGCAATTCTTCTATTTTGGTGAATTCTCAAGCCTATGTTGTATTCGGCATACCTGGAGCGCTCAGATCTTATATATAAAGCTGAAAGTCTGTTTGTCTGTATGTCTGTATGTATGTCTGTCTGTCTGTCTGTATGTATGTCTGTACGTATGTTCCGAATAGAAAATTCCATTTCTGAACCGATCCGGACCAAACTTGGCACACATACACTTCGGGCCCCGGCGGGTGTCATAGGCTACTTTTCGTCATCGATCGATATCGATTTTATCGATTTTTATCGATTTTTTGCTGAGTTCACCTACGGGGCTGGGAGTTGGCACAGGGGGGTAATCGAGCATGGGGATTCCGAATACAATATTAGTTTTCAAGATTATCGACAACTTTTGACGGTTTTATCGATTTTTTTGCAAAGTTTGACTTGCGGAGCTGGGAGTTGGCACAAGGGGGTAATCGAGCATGGGGATTCCGAATACAATATTAGTGTTCAGATCTTATATATAAAGCTGAATGTCTGTTTGTCTGTATGTCTGTATGTCTGTTTGTCTGTATGTCTGTCTATCTGTCTGTCTGTCTGTCTGTCTGTCCGTACGTACGTTCCGAATAGAAAATTCCATTTCTGAACCGATCCGGACCAAACTTGGCACACATACACTTCGGGCCCCGGCGGGTGTCATAGGCTACTTTTCGTCATCGATCGATATCGATTTTATCGATTTTTATCGATTTTTTTGCAGAGTTCACCTACGAGGCTGGGAGTTGGCACAGGGGGGGTAATCGAGCATGGGGATTCCGAATACAATATTAGTTTTCGAGAGTATCGACAACTTTTATCGGTTTTATCGATTTTTTTTGCAAAGTTCGACTTGCGGAGCTGGGAGTTGGCACAAGGGGGTAATCGAGCATGGGGATTCCGAATACAATATTAGTGTTCAGGAATATCGATCACTTAAATCGATTTTATCGTTTTGCAAAGTTGGACCTACGGGGCTGGGAGATTGCACGGTGGGGTAATCGAGAATGCTAATTACGATTACAATATTAGCTTCTGAAATCGTCCATTATTTTTATCGATTTTATCGATTTTTTGCAAAGTTTGAGCTACGGGGCTGAGGGTTTGCGCAGGGGTAATCGAGCTGGGGATTCCGAATACAATATTAGTTTTCAGGAATATCGATTACTTTTATCGATTTTATCGATTTTTTGCAAAGTTTGAGCTACGGGGCTGGGATTTGGCACAGGGGGGAAATCGAGCATGCTGATTACGAGTTCGATATTAGTTTGTTGCTATTCGGCTATCCGGGCCCGAAAATTTTTTTGTGGTAGAGCTTGCTCAAACTTCGTGTATAAGGGTTATTTTGAGAGCCGAGCATACTTCAACCAATTTCAATCGCGACGCGATTTGTCAATATTTCAGGTGTCCATAACTCATTGTGAGCACATTATAAATTTACAGAAGATAAAGCATTTCCTCAGTTTGCGTAAATTATATACACTATGCATGTGCAGTTTGCAAATGTTGGATCCGTAGACTTCGGCGAATTGCTAAATCGCGTCGCGACTGAAATCGCGTGAAGTATGCCCGGTCCTTTACATGCTGATTATAGATGTCACACTTTCTCCGCAAAACGTCTTCCCGTGTGGTTACGATAGGTGTACGATAGGAAGTCAAAATCATGAATTCGGCTGGAGTTCGGTCCATATGGCTTATTCGACATGCTAATTACGAATATCATCTCTCTCTGCATATTGGGACCTTTTCATAGAGATGTGGTGGTTATATGGCATGGGGTCGAAAACATAGATTTGCTTTAAACTTCGTCTAGGGTGGTCATTTAGCGCGCAAACATGAATATCATGCTGATTTCGCAGAATAGTTCATTTTCTTGGGTTACGGCGGGTGTAGATGGGTCGAAATTTCAAATTTGCTCAAAACCTTACCTGTAACGGTTCACAAGTATGTCGCTTATGAATATGATGCTTGCTCGCTGTCATAACGCAATAGTGAATTTAGGTGAGTTGCAGGGTTTGAATGGACATTTTTTCCTTTCGGGCCAATTTAGATCCCAGATATTCAAGAGACGGGGAAACGGTCGTTTTGCATGGCGCGGTCTCCAGCGCCATCCTGATAAGCTGTCCCCACCGTAACGCACGCGGCAAATCTCCCTCCCCCCTGTTTTTGCTTAGGCAAAAGCCGCCGAAGGGTGTATCGCGCGCGGCAGTAGTCCTATAAAGAAACTGATAACCTGTCCCAATGCGTAACGCACGCGGCAAATCTCCCTACCCCTGTTCTTGCTTAGGCAAAAGCCGCCGAAGGGTGTCTCGCGCGCGGCAGTGGCCCTATAAGGGAAGCATTAAGGTCGTGGGAAACTTTTATACCACACGAGTTGCCTTTATCGTGGGGATTGAGCACGATGTTCTTGAAACAGCACATTAGGTAATTTTCTGCCAAGGCCAAGGTTTCAGGCAGGTTCATGATTTTTACCTGCTGCCACGCGAAATGATGATATTCATCATCAGCGGCTTGAGTAACCCCCATATACCGAGTTTGAGCAAGATCCACCTCAAAAACATTTTAGGGCCCGGATAGCCGAATAACGCCATCAGTTTTTAGAATTATCCTTACTTTTATCGATTTTATTGATTTTTTTGGCAAAGTTTGAGCTGCGGGGCTGGGGGCCGCCGAAGGGGGGTTGGTGAGGAAGGTAGGTGAGCATGCTGGTTACTCACACAGCGGGAATAAGGAATTGCATGTAGAAGTGTGCACAGGTAGAAGTGCACAGGGAGAGAAATGGAGCCTTTACCGTTTTTGGCAGGGCCGGCGGAGCCGGGTAAGCCAGCTAGTCTTGAAAAAGAAAAGGGAACCGCTATTCCGCTAAACCGCAGCCTTTAGGGGACGTGCGCAGATTTGATAAGACCGAGATCCTTATGCGGTACGGAGAGTATGCCACTGTCCAAGTCTGATATGGCAGAGGGAGATTGACGCACCTTCTGAACGGTAGATCACGTTAACACGCTCAAGCGAATACAAGAACAGTCATGTCAAAATCTGCCCATCCACTGCACTTTCGTTTGCGCTTTCGCTTTCATCCAGATGCAAACTCTGTGGCAAATTAGGCATGTTCTTTTCTCTCCTGAAGCTCAAGCCCATTTGAGACAAGAAAGAGTGGCGGAAAATTTGAGTTTACGATTGCTTGGTTTTTGTTTTCCACTTGAAATCGAAACGACCCATGGCAAACTTCATAGCGGTGCTCTTGTGGGTAGGACATGCTATTTTGCAGAGGATAATCCAAACGCTGGATGAGCAGACTCTCTGCGTTAGGCTAGAGGTAACTATCTCAACTCAGCAATCTCTCGTTTTTCTTTTACTCAACCCAAAAAATTGAGTAAAAGAGAAACGAGAGATTTCTTTAGAAGGAAAAAGTGACTGGATGCAAAGAAGACGTTCGCAGTGAAACATTTGACGAATTTTTTGAAACAAAATTGCTTTATGTGCAGAACTTTCTCATTTAAATCACAGAAGTCAATATTGATAAGCATTTACATAAAGTTGAATGCGCTCAGTCATTTGAACTTCCAAAAACTACTTGCAAACTATCTTAGCTCACCAACTTTCCTAAAATGGATAAATTGCATAGATTTTCTTTCAAGTACAATACTCAAAGATTTTATCAGTGTATGTAAAAGAGTGTAAGATATTCTTAGAACTGAATTAGCTAAACATGGAATTTTGAATTTTTACATTTTGGTTAGTTAAAAGTATATGGTTTCACGAAGTTCTATAATGATGATCAAAAACTCTAAATGTAACGTAATGCATTTGAGAACCGTTTCGCAATCGCCCTTTCCTTTACCATTGCGCTTCTATGCAATGATTGATATATACATGAGCATAGAGGAGCAGCGTGCATAGAAGGCAAAGTCTCATGTTTTGAAAGGGCCTTATATTTTGAACCTTGTTTATAAAATTATGTAAACCATCTTTGTGTGCACGCGTAAAGCATGCATAAAATCTTGTGTTCTCTTTTTCATTCATCGAAAATGAGAATTGAGTACCACTATAACCTGAGTGAAAGCTCACCATGCGTCCGGGTCAGCGTATATTGCCATGTAGTAGTGTGTGTCCCATAGTATATAGCACGTTGGAAAGACTGTAGGAAAAGTAATTGTGAATCCCATGATATAGCTAATACATAGTATAAGAAATGTTTTAGTGCGAGAGAAAAATGCTGCATAGGTTGGATATACTATGCATACAAATCTGTAAGTGTACATTTACAAGTCGTAAGTGCAAGTTCAAACCTTTTTCCAACCTATTCACTGCCATCAAGGCAATGTGCACAACTTCCGTATACCAGAAAAAATCCCAAAACATCATGTAAAAGTCAAGAGTGACTTCATTCTTCAAAGATGCATGTTCTACCAAAACAGATGGAATAACGGAGCATAAAGATATTATCGTCATTCCAATATCGCATAAGGAAAAAGAGATTACGATCCAATAGCTAAATATGTACCTATACTTTCCTTCAGTAAAGAAAGTCCATTACCTTGTGTATCTGCGCATGTCATTACTTGTGCAAATCAGAAACACAAGTAGAACGTTTGCAGTAAGCGAGTATGCAGATAATAAAATCCACGTCACCCCAACAACAACATCTCTTGTTCGTTGGTCCATGGGTCGTAGGGCTAGGAAGCAGTGGTGGTTCGATAAATTTTTTTCGGGGGGGGGCGAAAAAATTTTTTTCTAAAGAAGGTGCGTGGCGTTAGCCACGCACTCCGAAAAAATTTTTGGGGTGCTTCTCAAAATTTTTGCCTGCACAACACTTTCAGTGAGGGAGGGCTTTATGCTTGTTTACGAAATGCAACGTTGTTTTGTAAACCACTACTAACACTTTCTTGAACGACGGAGCCTACAGGTCCCAAGAATATGAAAAATTGGAAAAAATACTGATATGTGGAAAAAATACTAGTGCAAATGGTACGACTTTGCAAGAGGTATGGGCCACCGGGGGTCCACATCGTCCCTGGGAGCAAAAAGCGCATGGACCACCGGTGGTCCACATCGTCGTCAATGGGTTAATACAGTGAAATAAGAAGTTGCTAATATATGCGTAGCATTTCAGATACGTGGCTTTCAGAGAAATTCATTTTAAACGACATTTGAGCAACCAGCAATATCCTGAATGCGGTGACTTGAGAGATTTTGACCTTGCTTTCCTATCAGTTCTCATAGTTTCAGAAGAGTGTTAGGTTCGCAGAAGACATTATCCCACTCTCTAGACACTGGTCGAAGGCAAAACTCAACGAGAATGACTAATAACCTGGAAATATGCCCAAAAGTCTCTTTAAGATACCCGGAAACAGCTGTGAGCCGTGATTTAGCACAGTACAAAGCCTATACAGTTACAAAAATGATTTGAAGAACCCGAAACCGCCTCACTAAGTCACCACCTGTAAAGGCCCTTCACATGCTAAGGGTTCGGTTATTCTTACATTGAGAAATCGAGGCAAATGATTAGACAGCTGTAAAACTTGAAGTAGCCTGCAATTTGTGCAAGTGTAATCTATCACTGCTTGGTAGAATTTGGATTTCGCGTTAGTCATCCTCTAAGTGCATTCAAATGCAATTTAGTTGATTGACGATTTAACAAGAGCAATAAGGGATCGTTCAGACCGCGCACAAAGGCGCACAAAGGCGCAGAAGGCGCTTGAAGGCGCATGAAGGCGCAAGAAGGCGCGTGTGAGTGTGTGTGTTTGTCGAGAGAAACGGGAGAGACGAGACGCGCTCTCGTGCGCCTTTGTGCGCGGTATAAATGATCCCTAACATGGGCTAGCCCATAATAGCATTCTCTTATATGTTAAGGATGGAAATTCAGCACCAACTTATTTCTTAACAATTTGGAGAATAGTGAAGTTACAAGATGCTAACTTCAGAATGTAAGCTTTGCACTTGAACTACTTCTTTAACTTTACTCAAAGCACGTATTGATTATTTGCTGCAAGCGTTAGAGCTTGCCAAAAATAGTGCTGTAGGCTTCTCTGATCTGTAAATTTCATCACTTGGAAGAGTCCTATCAGGGTCTCGTCGCACTTGTCGACTTCAAGCATTTTTGAGAAACAAAGTCCGCCATGACACTGTGCCCATTGAGTATGAAATGAAATAGGGATTAAGGAAACCAGAAACAAGAAAAAAATAACCATTTGTTGCAGAACTGCGTTCAATGACAGAAGTTCAGCAGAAAAAATCAAAAAAAAACCACTCTAGCTTAGCAAAATCATAAATCACACTAATAGCAAAGACAGTCTTTTCTCTGCGCCCTCTTCCTGCAACAGTGAATTATGCTTAGCAAAGTGACGAGAATTCTTACCCCCCTCATTCCTAACTCGGCTTCCCTCATTTCTTGGGCCAGGCTTGGTTCGATCTCTTCACAAATAGATTTTCGAGCCTCAAATTATTCAAGCCAAAAGGTACAAAAATTACGCAAACTCTCATAGACTTATGCACCAAACGAACTCAAATAGTTTGGTGACGGTCTAGAAACCCTTAAGTTCGAAATTTATACCATGTCGGTTTGTAACAACTTGATGGTGAAGCAGGTGAGCATGTGTGGTCAGGTGTATGTATAATCAACTTATTTGACTGTGTCTCTCTTGCTGTCTGCACCAAAAACGATGTCTAGTTTACTTCAGACAACTCTACTGAGCCTGAGTCTTAGCAGACGAAAATGGAGTGAGATTAGCAAAAACTTTGTCCGCATAGGCCATACTGTTGAATAAAATTTATCACTACCCTGACAATTGTGCTTATAATTACATATAAATATTATTTGTCTAGATCAAAGAAATAAAAAGTTTTGAGAAGCAGGATTTGTGAAGCGTACTCCAATGCAATGAGATAACAAAATTTTATTACATTGTATTTATTTATAGTGCTGAAAACATTGTATGTTTTCAGCGCTATAAATATTTATAGTGCTGAAAACATACAATGTTTTCAGCACTATAAATTCTGCATTAAACTGAGTTTGGAAAGCAGGTTATGCTGTAGTTTATAACTACAATTCAAAACAGATAATAATACCGTGCTCACAATCAAGCCACAATTATATGTTTTCCGAATTTTTCAATATACGAAAACAAACCGCGAAACCAACAAACACAAAGGCTTAAATGATTCTGCATTGTTATTTACCCCTTTTCATTCCAAGACAGGAAAAACTGGCAGATTATGGTCATGCTAAAGCAAACAAATTGTTTTTATTACTTCGAAATAATAGGACCATTTTTAACAGTTACCAGGGCTTGGCTGACCAAGCCAACCCGAAAGCTAGCCATAAGGTCCCTGAGCGAGGGGGGGGGGAGAAATGGTAAACGGCTTGCAAATCGTTGATATGCTTGGCTATTTAACTTACTGACGAAGATGTGGACCAACGGTGGTTCACTCACTTTTTGCTGCCAAAAACGATGTGAACCACCGGTGGCCCACACCTCCTGCAGAGGCATATCTTTTTCAGATCAAGTACTTTTTTCTTTTTTTGTCTTCGGGGTAATCTAAAGGCAGTGTCCCGGCAGACTCGGGTCCTGGGGGATATACGTGTGGTGGGGTTCCTGGTCACCCCATCGACCTCCAGGCGCACTCCGGCTGGGTGATGTTCCCCTTGGGCCGAGAAAATGGCCCTTGAACCGGCGCGCGCAACCCCAACTGGCGCGCGCTTGGACGGCCTTCCCCGCCTGTTCGGCGCGGGACCCCACGAGCGCTCTCCCCCATGATGCATGCTATCCAAAGCAAGAATTACAGGCGGCAGGATCTTCGTCTGAGGACCTCCCTCAACTTTCCATTAAAAATCTCGTCCAAGCTGCTTTTCTGGAATTAGGAAAACGCCTCAAAATCGGACGTTTCAGCCCGTTCAAAGCTCAAATTCGGATTCTACGTGGCGAAAAGGCCTAAAACATGCAAAAAGATGGAGGTGCAAAATCTGCCGGGACACTGCCTTTAAGGCGATTTAGGATCCGTAGACTTCGTAGTCCATGAAGATGTTTACGGATGTTTACGAAACACCCTCATATCTTGTAAACAACCACGAAATGAACAAAAACGAAAATATTTTGCAACGTCGCGTCGTCCAACAGCGCGCCACGCAAATTTAGGCGTCGTCGTTAATTTAGAAGAAAAACCTACATTTTGTGAAAAAGTTTTCTAAGATCTGCTGTGATAGAAGTTTTTTGGGTTAGATGTCAGGAAAAAAGCAGAAAAATTAGGAAAATCAACGTCTACATGAAACACCACTCTGCAAAAACTAGCTAAAAATGTTCAAATTTTTTGAGATGGCAGACGTTAGATTATTGTACAATTTTGCGTGGTAAAGGAGAATAAGTTTCCCTTGCAGAAGACTTATCCACCGAGCGTAGTTTAAGTTTAAAAAAAGTTGGTGAAACTACCTACTTCGCTTTCCTCCTTTAGGGCCGCATGCACTAACCTCCCCGCGGGGAGGGGATCGCAGCTTAAAAGAAAGCTTTATATTTCGAAACTCCAGATACCTGGATTTCACGTTGTGTACCTATCCGTAAGTATTCCTACTACCCTTCACTATGAGCATGTTGAAGAGGAGCGAGAAGCTGTACGAACCGCATTTTCCAGCTTTTGTATGATCCCTAATGATCCCCGGCGCTTTTCTTTGAAGTGATTTTTCTTTCTTCGAAGTTAACGAATAACCTCCAAAGTTATACTGAACATCTAACAGAACAGTGCTAAGCATGTTACTGATGAGAAGAAATGAGTTTTTGAAAAGTTGTATTTTTCGGCAAACCTCAAATTTCGACCTGTGGATCATCGAAAATTTCATGACTTCAAAAATCATTTGTTCTTATCAGCAACATGCTTAGCACTGTCGGGTTAGATAATCTGCACAACTTCGGAGGTTATTCGTTAACTTCGAAGAAAGAAAAATGACTTTAAAGAAAAGCGCCGGGGAATATCAGGGATCATACAAAAGCTGGAAAATGCGATTCGTACAGCTTCTCGCTCCCCTTCAACATGTTCATAGTGAAGGGTAGTAGGATTACTTACGGATAGGTACACAACGTGAAATCCAGGTATCTGAAGTTTTGAAACATGAAGCTTTCTTTTAAGCTGCGATCCCCTCCCCGCGGGAGGTTAGTGCATGCGGCCCTTAGTTTGACCACTCTTAAACGGGTGCGGGAACTTAGGAACCCGAGCCTAATGAGGGACGGAACTTAGGAACCCCAGCCTAATTAGCTCGATTCGGGGGGTGCCTGCAGGTTACAGTCATGCTCGCTGGCTCCGATTACTCACTAGGACATAGCAACAATCTAAGCCCCGCCCCCTTGAGAGCCTGTTTGGAACCTAGCCAAGGAATGCTGAAAATCTCAATTGAATTTCAGGGCCGGCTCTAAGCCAAAAACCTTCAAAGTGATCGTACGAAGGTGAAATTAAGCTCAAACGAAAGAGAAAAACCGTGCCATCATCATAAATTATCTACGGAATTGAACTGATTGAACACTACATTCTCTTGATTCAAAAAAAATGTTGTGTTCAATCAGTTTGCATCAGTAGCTGCTTTATGATGATGGCACGTTTTTTCTCTTTCGTTTGAGCCCAATTTCACCTTCGTACGATCACTTTGAAGGTTTTTGGCCTAGAGCCAGCCCTGAAATTCAATTGAGATTTTCGGCATTTCTTGGCTAGGTTCCAAACAGGCTCTCAAGGGGGCGGGGCTTAGATTGTTGCTATGTCCTAGTGAGTAATCGGAGCCAGCGAGCATGACTGTAACCTGCAGGCACTCCCCGAATCGAGCTAATTAGGCTCGGGTTCCTAAGTCCCGTCCCCCCTCTTAAACTGAGCACCCTCTCTTAGTCGCCAAAGAAGGAAATAGATAGCTGCGCTATGGCACATGCGCCAATATCCGCAACTACGTGAACTCAAGGTAGATAGTAGTGAAGCGTATGAGACAGAATATGTGGTTGATCATGGTTTGAAAGCATAGATAAAGAAACAATCCCTGATGAATATCTTCCAAACTCTTTTCTAGCTTAGACAATTTTTTCTCAAGAAAAGGGCCTCATACCTATCATAAGTCAAATCAACAAATCATTCGTTTCTTATAAATTCGTTAAGAGAGCTGGATCGTTAATGTATATATTTCCAAGAAAATAGTAAATAATTAATACTTTTTCGATGACCCCCCAAGAACTAGGACTGTTCTTAACACATTCTCGACAAGGTCAATAGTTTGATTACCGCCGTTTCGGACCAGAGCCTTTTTCGCTCGTCAAACTTACGTCCCACTAGTGGGTCGTATTGTTCGAAATGGTAGTCTTTTGCAAAAAAAATTCGGAACATGTCATCGAGAAATTCCTTAGAGTGGTTATCGAAGGCGTAATTATCAGAATATGATTTATTTCAGTTTTCAGCATTGTAAGGTAGGATTACAGTAGTCATTCTGTACGAACTCAACGTCATGGATTTCCATGAAAAATGCGTTTTGGGGGTTATTTCACGAGCTGATTACATTCATAATGTCCACTTTATTCACTACTGTCCCACAGTCGTGTTACGGTAGCAGTACGGTAGAATTTTCTTGAAAATCAAGAAAGTGGTGTAAGAAGTAGGTATCAGAAATTGAGACTATTATTTTCGTAATCAGCATGCTTCACAAAGCCTGTGTATGTAAATATTGAGCTTCCTGGGATGAACAATGAAAAAATCAAAAAAAATCAATAAAATCAACAATTTTTTGATAGGCTAACATCATCCTTCGGCCTCCCCGAATTTCGCGCGAATGTACATTTGAAGTTTCAGAAACAGCATCATTCTGCGAAGAACTTAAGCTAAAGTTTGTACCTTATCTCTATCTACTGCATACCTACCGTAACATTACATTACAGTAACCCGAGCTCGGACCACTCTGGCCAGAGTTTCGCCTAGGTGTTCTAAATCATGTGCCAGAACGCGTAAATTTCCATCGTAATCTGACAAAGATAGAGTTTTAGGAATCTCAGGACCCACCGGTGGTGTCCGAAATGGCAGTACATACGACCCACCGGTGGCTCGTATTGTCTGAATGTGTTGAAAGAACCTAAACCTATCTGCCTCCGCAGTATTCACGTTCAACTTTTGAATCACGTTCACGTTTCTACAAGTGATTTACCAGTGTGCATTGCTTTCATTTCAAGCGTATTACAATGTTGAATACCCCATTGTTTACCCAGAATATTATTCCTTAAAAAGAGATATTGAGCTTGATGCCTCATGCCATCCATCAGCCGTGTCGTTGAATGACATTTACAGTTGGAAAAGTTGTAACGTCAGCAGTTTATATGTTACATCCTCTAATATCGAAATCATTTTGCATAGAAATGATTGCTGAAGCCAATTTAGTGACCGTGCATGCGGATTGACATTTTTTGGAGCGGGAGCGAAAAATTCTGCAATTGAAGAACCTTATCGAAGGAGGGCGTCTTCCTTGCTCTATACATTACACAAGGAATCCCAAAAGTGCTTATGCACTGTTCAATCCTGATACCTCTCTTTTCGCGAAGTTTTTTGCCGATTTTCAGGCAGCATTTGTAGGGCAGGCTTCAGCTTAGATTGGAATAATCACCAATCTTTTTTGATTACTGTAGGATTATGGTAGAAACCTTGAGGAGGGAAGAGCCATTGACGATCCTTTGGTGCTCCCCGGAAAAAAACCGAAACTTTTTGAACTCTTTATTCGGTCAAACCGGGATCGCTGACTCTAGAAATGAAGTTTGCACTTTACCGTATATCATTTATTGTAGGCCAAGCATACGATAAGCAGCTGCCTTCGCAATGCTCCATGAAAATGTGACTGCACCATTTGGAAAGCTTTAAGAACTCCTAAAAATCAAGCAGTAGGATCAGCATGCTTAAAACCCTCTTACAAAGCATGTTAGGTGCTTAGAATTCTTTTTTGAGATGGTAGCAATTTCCAAGAGCGTTATGTGCAGGGAGTTCCTATTGTGATAGTGAAACAGGAAGAGCAGGGAAGTGCTGTGTGAAAATAAAGCGGAAACAGGGCTTGACTAAGGTGACTTACGAGCAGGTTGCATATCATGCTGAGGTTGAATGCAAAGGGAACGTCGTTTGAGTTCGGGGTGGAGCCCTAAAAATGCATATTTTAGCTCAATATGGTGTTTATAGAAAGAGTGCAGAACCAGAATCTCGTAAGCTGAAAAAGATTTTTGAGTGACCTATTCAACACGCAGTTACACCCAAAATTCGAATTCTATACAAAATTTCAGGAGAGGTGGCCAAATTCAGCCCATCAAACAGACAAATTTTTAGCTCTCCCCCGCAAGCAATACTTATCCAATCGCTATTATCACAAAAACTTTCTCCACTATCCCCCCCCACAACTGCAACCCTCTTTTGATCCACCTTCCCATTTTTGGAGGCGCAGTGCACACACTGCCCCAACGAGTCCATTCTCCCACTTTCCCGCAAAACCAACAATTTCGCGCTCTGCTCCAGTACAAGTGCGGGAATTCAATGCGTCTGAGTTAAACAAAAGACTTGTTTATTCGGGATTTGGCTAAGGGTTTTGCGAAGTGCCGAGACCCTAGTTACAGTACCGACGTCATCGACATGACTACCACTGCGAAGCTGGAAGAGAATTCGGGCAAAAAGCTGTTCGAAATTCTAGCTAACTGCTTCAGCGTCACTTTGGCTGTGCAGAGGAGTACACGTCAATGCTCGTGGTGCCAGGTTCAGTAGCACACCTTGGCGGGCCGTGCTACGCTTGTCCCTGACTATGGGTCTGTGGAAACGGAGAAGAGTTTACATGAACCTTCAAGTAGACGTATAAGAAGGAGTTCCTTGCTTCAAAAATCCACAGTTTTTAATTAATCGATTATTTAAACCACTTTTTAAGTAATTTTTATAGACAAATAATATTGAACGGAAGTTTGAAGTTAGCCGCCTGTACTTCCTACTACATCCGTTCTGTCTTTTTGGAAACATATTCTCAGACATTCGCAGTTGGCTCTAAAGACAATCGATTCGCCCATTTTCTTTTTGTTCTGCACAAAAATTTGCACCGGAGTTCACTCGGCCCCACACGGATAATTGTGCAAGGCCTACAAATCTCGTCAGCAAAAACAACAGCCTAAAACATCCGATTTTTTCGAGTTCGTTAGTCTCTTTGGCGCAAATGTTTCTCGAATTCATCAACAGAAAAGTTTATATGTTAATTATCCTTCTGGAGTCACTTTAAAATTAAACAAGTTTTTATCGATAGAGCTATCCGCAAAAGTCTGTTCTGGGGTCATTATCATTAAATCATATCTTACCTTATATCTGCAGCCAGTTTGATATTTTGCGTAATAAATACGAAGGGAATCGACAGCAATGTCTATTTTGCTGATGTCCATACTCAGAGGCAAAGTCATCTAGTAAGTAAATGTGCTGCTCATTTTTCCTATAAAGATTGTGAAGCAGTGAAATGAACTCTTTTCACGCACATCTCTTCTCAAAAGAAGTTCCTGTTATTTTGCATACTTCGAGTCCAAGCACCATACTTCTTGTGCCGACTGTCGTAATGGCTTTGAGAGAAGAAAACTCTGTGCTTACAAAGGGCGCTACAACACCTGTTTACAGCGAACAACTGTCTTCAACCAAACCTTTGATCATCCGCCTGACTCCAATTCAGTCAAAGGCATTAGCTCGGAAAAATTGAAACTGCGCCGCTTTATGTTAATCATTGGCCTTCTAGATGCGTTCATACCAGAACTGTGCTTGAAAAGTCAAAAAAGCGCTTTTTATGGCGTTTTCCGATCTTGAAGATTGCTGAGGAGGCTGAAGCGGAAAATCCCGCCAAAACAGTTACTAGTTGCAGGGGACTGTAATATCACTCATTTTTGCGGCAATTGGCTAATTGGCCCAGGAAACCAATCGCGACTTGGCTGCGAGAATCACTGTTTTGACTTTTCAAGCAGCAATTCCTGGTCTGAGCGCATCCAGAAGGCCAAGGAGGAAAAGAAAATGCGCAGTTGCAATTTTCCCGAGCCACTGCCTTTAACGCTAATGGCAAAGCCACAAGTACTAATTGGTGGATGACATTTGTTGCTTCATTCATTCCCGCAAACTCTCCTCAGAGCTATCTATTTAAGAAGGGAAAGAGGATTGTATGCTATGAGGGAGCATAACGGCAGCCCTCATTGCCAGGATGACAGTCAAAGACCTCAAAAGAGAAATTTCTAAGCTCAAGATTGTTGTAAAATTGTGGGCAGATATAGCAGAATATTACGAGTTATAGGTATCTGAAAGAAACAACACCAATATGATGACGAAAAATAATATAGTTTTCTCATGGTTGATGAAGTATTTAGCTTGTTGTTAATTAGCTGTTGATACTTTGCAGTTTTAAGCTTTTACTGTCACATTTCGGCTATACATAATTTTCTGAAAACAATAAAGAACAGTCCTGTGCCATCGGCTAGATTCTCAAAAACTGGTCCTTACATGCTGTAATGGACGGAGTAATCTAATGATTGAATACACATACGTAGATTAGTTAACATCAATAAAAAAAATGTCTGCTATTTTGTATTACTAAAATAATGACATTTTTTCTCATATCTGCGCTCCAGCAGAAAATCAGGGTATCTCAGTTCTTCTTCTCCTCTGTAAGGAATTTCTATCGAAACACTGATCTTCTGTTTCTTTTGAACTTTTTTTTTCTAGAGGTGATAAATTGAGAAGAACTTCGACTGCAACATTTTTGCAGTTTGCCGCAACAGAATCTATTAAACAATCTCATACTTTGCGGTGCGAAGGAATGTTTCAAAAAGCTGTTTTGTCAATTTTTATTCTTTTACTTTCCAGGTAAATGCCTTAAAATGTGGCAAGCGGTAACGACAGAAGTTTAGCTAATCAACTCATTTTCTGTGACATTAAAAAAAAATTTTTTTTGCAAGTCTAGGGTTTTCTGCGCTTTCTCAGCGACAAATTTAAAATTCGCGCCTCGCGATCACTGGGGAGGAGGAGCAGGTGAGAGGATTGACATTGGTAGTTCCAGGATTTGCTACTATTTGGCATCAAAACTTCTGAAAATGGACAAGCTATGGTCCCATCTGTCGATCATAGTAGTTGGTAGTTATGCCGTGATAGAGCTTATATCATATCCACTTTTTACCAATTTCCTGTATCTTTCAAGAATATATTTAGTAAGTCATCATAATAGTCGATGGTTTAGTTAGAGCTGACAAGTTTACAGCCCCTTTGTTTATCTCCTACGTGCCAAGGAGCCTCACTTTCTCACAGCTCCCAGTATGGCACCCTCTTGTCAACTCGTTATAAAACATAGAACTTAAACTGTACACGAATAGTTGCAAACTCGTTTGATACAAATACTACGTTATTCTGTGCGCAAAAAAAAGTCTTGAACCTGATGCACAAGTCCTTGACAACTTGTGTAACTGAAAAATGTGAAACTTTCATTTCAATTTGCTCAGAAGCCAGTGCTGTGAAAACGTTTACAGAATTCATGGTGCACTGAGAATCAAGTCCCCGTCTACTTTTCCTTGGAATGTTTAACTAAAAACATTTTTTACAAATCAGTCAAAGCAATTTGTTCACCGCAAAGCGATCTATTAGCTCCGCAAGTTCCTGCTTTTCAGCATCGTTCAGAGTTTGGTCATTCTGCTGCGCTAAACCAAGCCAAGGAGCTTATGTAAGCTTTAACCAATTAAGAATGAGATATGCCTGTGTTATCTCATTATATGTAAAGGACCATGAATTCGGGCCCAGTCCACTGAGCCGAGATAGACATATGCGACCTTAACATGCTTTGTTCCAGCATCTGTGCTCCATACTATCCATGGGAGACAAACACTAAATCAATTTGGTGATGGGCTGGCCAAAACAAGAAATCCATCAAAAATGCCGCAGCTCACTCGGTTATCAATGAAATGGAATAAAAATTTGATACAGACGTGTGCCTACCTCCCTATCAGCAGTCGCCGAAACGGGTCTCGCTTTCGTTCGATTCCGCGATAAAACTATAGTTCCAGAAAACTGCTCGCTTAGAGGCTGGCAAGTATGGCATTGTTCGTATTACTCTAGTACGATTTCTTAGATGTAACATGATTTACAAGTAAAGTATTTATTCACAACTTGTCACAATAACAAAGATATACATATATCTCCATAATTTTGCTTTGCCTTACCTAGCGTGATTTGCTATTCACCAGGTTCCTGGCCTGTCGGGGACGAGGCAGCTTGCCTATCTTACGTGCTCTCTCGTTTCCCTCGGCTACCTCTTTCAAAAGCTATTGCCGTTCTCAAAACATAAAGCTAAACATTACCCGTCACTGTGAGAATGCACAGTGACTTCGTAACAAATCATGAATTGGGGACTCATGACAGGCACCTCGAGTTTCAACTTCATATCTTCGAATTGCACCAATGTATTTCTGGCTCTCAATTTTGTGTAAGTAAATGGTCAAAACAGTTGCCTTGGTGGAGCTGCGCCATTCCTCTTCAAGAAGCACTTCTCCGCTTTTTAACTTTAATTTGCTCTCACACGTACACTGCTCCTAAAACTTGCCTTTAAGCAGAAATTCTGCATTTTTTCAGCTGATTTGCGACGGTATTCCATGATATCTATGCACCTATAAATGCTCACACACGCTCCTTGTAGCAAAAAATTTACCAGGGGAAACCGAAAATTATCAATTTTCTAGCCCTGCATGACTCATGGACCAACAAACAAATGATGATGTTGTGGAGAGACGTGGATTTCATTAGCTGCGTATTCGCTTGCTGCAAACGTTCTACTTGCGTTTCTAATTTGCAAATGTAACGACATGCGCAGATACACAAGGTACATTGATTTTTTTAATAAAGGAAAGTATAGGTACATATTCAGCTATTGGATCATAATCAGGGTCAAGCGTGGGGTGTGGCAGGCCACACCTGGGAGGCAGTAGAGGGGACAGGGAGAGGAAGGGGGGTCGTTATCGACGCGATAATGATGTTAACGACATGATGTCGGTAAACAATATCTGGTAGGCCCATCGTGCAAGCTAGCACTGGTGTTTTGGCATTGTCGTATACGTAGAGTAAGCATAACAGAAGAATCCTAAAAGCTTAAGAGCATTATTTTCTTTATTAGCATGTCGAATTATCCCTGTGGGCCAGTGGCGGTCCCAGGATTTCAGACCGGGGGGGGCGACAAAAAAATTTTTTTCAAATGAAGGTGCGTGGCGTTAGCCACGCACTCCGAAAAATTTTTTGGGGTGCTTCTTAAAATTTTTGCGGGCCCATAACCCCTAAAATCTTGAAAAAGCGGGCGTGGCGTCAGCCATGCGAGGCTAATTTGAATTTTTAAAAATTTTCAAAAATATTTCAATTGTTTACAAGAGTAACCAAGTTATTTGCACATTTTTATAACCCATTTTTTATAACCCTAAGTGAATTTCAAAAATTTCGCGACCCATTCTCGGGGGGGGGAGGCGCCCCCACCCGCTCCCCCTCCCTAGGTCCACCACTGCTGTGGGCCAAGTTTCAGCGAATTTTGAGGTTCCCAAGTACTGGGACACTTGAGTGAGGTGGATATTTTCGAACATGTTAACTTTGTTTCAAAAGGTAAGTAAATTACTTTTTTCTGCACTCAATACAAAGTATACTACTTCGCTTATATTGAGACTCCCACTTCAACTGACCTTCAAACTCTGGAATTGAGAGCAAGCCAAAGTCTCGTTTGTCCCATTTTTCGCTTTCAATGGCTGCGCTTTCACCAGCTTTTACTCAGAGCGAAGAAGATGAATCAGGTTCAAATTACTCCTGATACTACAAGACTCAGGCTATCAAACTGATATGGGTAAACAGTGAGGAATGTTTTGTATTGAGTGCAAAAAAAGTTGATCCATTTTTAAATCAGTTAATCATGTATGAAGATGACCACTTCATTTGAATGGTCCACTATTGGGAACCCTCAGTATTTGCTAAAACTTGGCCCATGAAGATTTTTTGACATGATAAACACGAATATTTGCCGAATTATGTATGGTAGAACTTTGCATGTCCTTGTCATGCCTACGGTAGGCAAACGATAATGCTGGTGGGGGGGGGGGGGGTATTTACACGGAAGATTGGGGGGGGGGGGGTATTCGGTGCTTGCGTGCCACACCCCTCGCTCTACTCTGGTCGTACATACTTATACATCCATGGAGACAAAAAAAGTGCCTTACCAAGTGCTCTGAAGACAAGAACTGCATTGCACATACACTCGAAGACAAGTAACCTTTGCAGACCAAAGGGTTCATTGAAGACCAATTCAACTACGAAATTCTCAGAGATAAACAAAGTGAGAGCCAGAAATCAAAAAAATGCTAGACTACTTTCATCGAAGTTAATCATGTACGAAGATGACCACTTCATTTGGATGGTCCACTATTGGGAACCCTCAATATTTGCTAAAACTTGGTCCATGAAGAAATTACCGTTTCACATTCCAAGGGTAGATACGTTTGCATGCTTTGCCTGTTTCTTCCGTATGTTTATGTTTGTATGTTCTCGTATGTTTTGTATTTGCAGCGAAATCGGATAATGCAAACAACTTTTGTTAACTTGGTACATCATAATTTCATGAGTCGGTTCATATTGGTCTGCAAGTTCCGGAACAGTTCCAGCACAGCGCACAATTCAAGCTTAGTTCCGGAACATGCGGATCAGTATGAACTCAGCCTAAGTGTATTTCAAAAAGTTTAGAAATTACATCGTATTGCTTGCCTGGCAACACCTACCTCAAAGCGCTCCACAAGGTTTTTACTCTTGCGTTAGCTCACCAATAAACTAGGTTAGACCGTTCGATGAACTGACGTGGCAAACATAGTCATGCACAAAGTGAACATTTTGATATGTGCGTACAAAAATCTGAGTTTGTGGATATTAATGACGCTTTGCACATTGTACTGCTTTATGCATATTCAATGCTTCGGTGGTCTCCCAAGATCAGAAACACTTCTTTTAGGCATTGTGCATCTGTACAAATCTTCAGCTTCAAGAGTGATTTCCATTGATACGCCTATTCTCTAAATTTGCTATTACATTTCATAATGCTTTCATTGATTTAGGTGAGTAGATTGTTCTATCATTATAAATTTGTGATATTAGTAACCAGTGCGTCACCTCTGCTTCGCAGAGGCTCGCACTGGCTGTACTATCCACATACCAACCTCGTAGTCGCAAAATGATGGCTTTGAAACTTACCTCGCGATGCCGATCATCACGAATGAAATGTAAACAACTACTCATTTCAAAAGCTTTTTCATTAAGATCGGTGACTTCAAGGGAAAGAAAGTATTCTTCAAAAGATTAAATGCGACTTTGAATCAGTTATTGGGGTTATAGTGACTTGATACTCGCCGTAAAGATGATGGCAACCGTGAGTTACATCTCTGAGCAAAAATTGTCCCGCATTCCCAGGTAAAACCTTGACAAATCGATCATCTATGCAATTATTCCTTTTTGGCGCCGATCTTGCGCGAAAGTAAACTTTTTGCTCACTTTTCGGGCTAGGGTCCATGGTTTGCGGATTTACTTGCTAAACGAAACCATGACTTCGAAAGAAATCCAATTACAGGCCCATTTTGGCGCGCGAAATGTCGCGTGGATCCGTTTGGCGCACAATTTCACAGGTTCCAATTATCGGATCGGCTTGTACTTTTGCACATTTTACCTACTTGCTGATAGGGTGCTACTACCAAAATTCTAGCTCAAAACCTTGGCTGGAAGTCGCTCTACGAATTTCGTGACAGACAGAAATTCACACACACACACACACAAACGTAAACAACCCTTAGCCCGTTATTATAAGTTATGATGGTGCTCTGCGTTAGAAAGACAATGATGCTAATGGTGACTTCCTTGATGCTTCTTGAAATTGACAGCTGTGAGAATGAAAATGTGTTTCAAATTTTTTATTGCAGCTCAAATCCTCGCTCCCATTATTACGAATAGATCAAAGACTGTAGCAATATGAGACTTGTGCGTCACTTGCTGTACAAAATTTCCCAACGAACATAGAAAGGCTAAGGATTCAACAGCCGCTAAACAGGCAGAGACGTAAACGGTTCAGTTTACAAATAGGAATTTTTCGATGGTTCGATTAATTAGTCTTCTTAGAAAGATAGGTCTCTTTTCGATGAAAACATTCTTAGTAATAGTCAGAAGTTGGTTGGAGAATGTAGAGACACATATCGGTATATACAGGAGGAGGCGAACTTTACAGCATGTCCTTGTCATGCCTACGGTAGACAAACGATAATGCTGGTGGGGGGGGGGGGGGGGTCGTAGTCGGCGCTTGCGTGCCACACCTCTTGCTCGACTCTAATCATAATCTCTTTTCTCCTTGTGCGATACTGTAATGGCAATAATATCTTTCTGCTACCTTAATCCGTTTCAGTAAACGAAGCATTTTCAAAGGTTAATATCTCTAAACTTTTACATGTCAGTTCATGATGTTTTCCGGTATACTGGAGGTGGAGTGTATCCCACTACTTGTGACTGTCAATTACGAGTCGCCACGCGCGACAGGCTGGCAGCAATAGGTGCGCGGAGAACTCGGGTAGCCGACTTACACAGCCATACTGATCCTTCTCTGTAATGGTTTCTACATTGCCACATTAATTTTTTTTGTTTGATGAAAGTTTGGCTAGAGCACTTGCAGAAAGAAAAGAAGATAAGGGAAATATAGAATTTACTATGCTAATCAGGAAATGAAACTTTTTGCTCACTAGATATTAACTTGACCCCTGAATATTTCCTCTGACCCTGCTGCCTCTCTTCGGGGTTACTGTAACGCCGCGTCGCGACAGCTTCTAATTTACACTCACAAGTAATCCCCCCGCGTAAGTCTCCACATATTTTGTTAAAGGAACCTCTGAACGGCGACTTCTTCAAGTCCGAAATCCGAGCCCTTCTACGCCGAGAAATTTGCCTTCAAAGTGGCCCGCACGGTCAACGCTCCCGGCTTCTCCCTTACGCTCTTCAACATGTCCATCCACTTGGTACAAGCAGAGCCACAAAAGGACATTCAATTTTAAACGTCTCTAAAAGACATTATATTGAGTATGTTTGCCCTCGTTCAGAAAAAAACTAATCTAAATGGAATGGTAGAGAAAACAGGTTTTACTCATTGTTTAGTTCCATGACGTTGTTTTCATGAAGCAAGAAGTTACGCATTTTATTAAACATAATGATGAGCGCCCTCACAATCAGAAATAATAAAAGAAAAATTTTCGAAATTTTTGAGGCCCTTTTAAAGTGTCGGTGGCTGGGTTGAGTTGGCTTTGTCGTAAAACACAACCTGAGTACGATGGCGGTGATCACAACTAAAAAAATGCTGCTTTATGTCCTTTTTGCAAATGAATCACGTAATGCCTTACCTTCCTTTCCTCTGCAGTTCTCATGGACACGAAAACGACAGATGCTTCATTGGTCTTACGACAAAATAAATGAAACACTTTTTGGCGCAAGCTTTTGTTAAATATAAGATATACTGTCGGGTTTGCCTTGAATAGCAATGAATTTTGCCAGAGATATACGGCAAACTTACCACATTGTTGAGATAGTAGAATGTTGACGTCATAAAGCCAACCCACTCTGCAAATGGCAGATATGGCAGCCATAGCCACCATGACCACGTCGCCACGTAGATCAAATATGCGCACAAAAACTAAAGTATTTCAAATTGGAATTTGAATGTTTCTTTGAAATTCTTAGCGCCTAAAATATATGTACCAATGCTCATTAAAAAAACAGCTTCAAAAATCGTTAGGCATGTTTCACTAACACTCGAATAAGCGAAAATCTCTAATCAAAAGATGGCAACTCCGTAAAATTTGTAAATCATGACGTTAAGACTTATAAAATTCATTTGTAGTTGTTGCGGTTGAAGTAACATGCTGTCTCACAACTCTGTTTATTTGCAACTATTTTATTTCCGTTTGAAATTTGCTGAATAATCTATGAATTTACGCTAGCAATTGAAAAAATGTCAAGCTCTTACCTGAACAAGCAACCGAGCCTCCCTACTGTTGCTGATGTTTCCGGTGCTCGAAGCAGATTGCTGAAAGCAGCAGTCCATATTTGCCTTATAAAACGGTATCACGCCTAGTTTGATATAGAAGTTGCTAAATATAAACAACGCGTAGCCTATTAATTTGAAGATTAAACCTGCAAGCTGCGCGTATCATTGCGCTGGTCTTAATTTTCACAAGACTAATCTATTTCAGACACACGCACCGGTCGGCGGCCAGACAATAAATATAGGTGGAGTTTAATGCCGACCGGTGACTGCGCCAAAAGATCTGACCCATGGTAGTCACTCGAACGGGCGCCAGCCGGTAGGAGCCATGAAACCAAGGTGCGGGAGTGCAAGAAATTCGAACATTACATGATAGAGCCTTACAGGGAAGGCTCGCTCTACTTCTTTTTTTTTCTGGTTCGCGATTTCTTTATTTTGATTATGCTTTGTTCCTGTGTCTGAAGATTATGGCTGCCACAATGTACCCGAAGACACCCAGAACTCCGCATTATGACTCAGTGTTATTTAGTCTTTGCTAAACTGGTCCCTTTATCAGAGATGAACGAAAAATTCCAAAACACGTTCGTTGTGCTTACTTTCTTCAATTCTCATTGGTCTTGAATAGCCAACAGGAAATAGCAAGTTGAAACGTGCCGGTTACATGATACTATACAGACTATGTTTCGCGCTAACTCTCCTGAATTGGACAAAAAAAGATGAACATGTTCCACGTCTATGTTTTAGTTGATAACTGCGACATGCATGGTATTGAAATTAAATTCTACTTATGGAAGCAGCATGACATGGTTATGCTATCGGGATCAACTTCTCACTTATGCTAAAGAGTATGGATGGTCTTTCAACCAACAACTAGCTATACTTAGCGAGGATTCGTGGATACTTTCCCTCTGCTGATTACGCTGGGATTCTACTGTATATCTACGGATGTTGGAATCTTCATGTTCTGAGGATTTTCGTTTATCCTATGCTTATATCTCTGCTACACTTCAAAAGGGTAAATGGGTCCTCAATAAATTTTTGATTGAAACTAGTCCCGGAGAGTGCTCTAAGGGAGACATTCACTGAGCATTTCCTGCTTGCTTAGGCTTCTGAGTTGCTCCATTCACTGATATATAGCAATTCTTGGGCTGGTAAGTCATTATCAAAAGAATCATGTGTCAAAAGCTTATCATTTGCAGATGTTCGCTGTGTTTCTTCCACCCATAAAGAAGGCAAGAGTACAGTAGTTCATCGGTCAATTCATAAGAAACAGGGGTCCGACGCGTTAACTCCTGCGTTGAATGGATGTTCCCATGTAAATGTCATCTGCTCGTGTACAAAAAAGTCTAATTTTTTGGCTTTATTAGAGAAAGGTTGTGTTATTCATTACGTACCATTCTCGGGCGTAGACTACGCGGCTGAGTGAAACTGACAACATCCCCACCAGCCGGAATTTATGCGGCCGCCGACCGGTGCGAGTGTCTGAAATTTTGCAGGGGCTGTAGCAGTATACTGTCGCCAATATGGAACTGTTGATCCATGCGTACCTGCGTGCCTACTATATACGGGTTGTGCCAGAATGCGCTCGTACACGGAGTATTCGACGCACACAGCGTACGCTCACAAAGAACAAAGATATGGCGTACACTGCGTACGTCGCGCACGCCGTGTACGCCGCGCAGTCTAGCCCAATCCTTCGCCTTGGGTCGTGCTGTTGCTAGTACAGCTGTCTGGGCATTTGCTACCCTTTGAACGCACTCTAAACTCTTGTATTTTCTTTGCCAAGATTTTACGAATCCTCTTTTTGTTTTTCATCCTTCTTGTTCCACTCAGTTAAATATCCGAAGCACCTCAGAATCTCACTACTTTGTCTATGTCCAAGCTTTTATCAACGCGCTGGTATCTCTAATGTTCTACAGCACTTTTCAGGATTTTCTACTTTCGGTCGCTCACTGGTTCTGGCCATGCCAAATCCCTGCCGATGGCGAATCTCTTTTTTGCATCAATTCTGAGCGCGTAGGCCCGCACTATTCTCTCTGCGCTCGTTTGAGCAACTTGTTAATTTACGCTGATGAACACACTGAATCACTTGTTCATTATCCTAGGAAGGACTGCCATACGCCTAGTACACCAGGTTACACCAAAAGCCTAAAATCGCCACATACTTATCAAAAACTGGATGCTCACAAACTCTGATTTTCGAAAATTGTTTGAAAATTTCAAAAAAAACTGAGAAAAGCATCAAAAGAATTGACATAATTTCTAGCACACTGCATAGTGAAATCTTCTTTGCAGAAGTCTTCTTACAAAGGAAACAAACCGTGTGCTTTTGAGACGAGATATATACCAGTATGCTCAGGAAGGAAAAAATTAAAAGCTTAAGCAAGTGCGCTCAAAGTAGTGAGAACTTGATGATTTTGCGCTACCGTGAAAAAAAGCGGTCATCGGCGGTTACGGGCGGCTACAGGCTGCTGGCGGCTGTTATGGGCTGCTACGGGCTGCTAGCGGCGGCTTTCGGCGCGGTATGAAGATATCCTTGAACGTAGGAAGTTGAATATGACAGAAAATCTTGAGAAGGCGAGAAGCTCTAAACCCATCAAGGGGCGCATGCATTAACATCCCCGCGGGGAAGGGGATCGCAGCTTAAAAGAAAGCTTCATATCCTGAAACTCCAGACATCTGGATTTCACGCCGTACATTACAGGGGAAATCCTCTGATAATCTCCGGTGGCCGACCATCATTTCTTAAGTCAATTTTCTTTCTCCGAGTCTAACGAAAACCTTCCAAAGTCGTTTGTACAGATTATCTAACCCAACAGTGCTAAACATGTTATTGATAAGAACAAATGATGTTTTGGAGTCATATTTGCGATGAACCACGAGTCGAATGTTGAAGTTTCGAAAAAATTCGATACTTCAAAAACTCATTTGTTCTTACCAGAAACATGCTTAGCACTGTAAGGTTAGATATTCAGCGAAACTTTGGCACATTTTCATTAACTTTGAAAAAAAAAGACTTTGAAGAAAAGGCGGTAGGCCGCCAGGAATCATCAGGGGATCTTATAAAAACTGGAAAATGCAGCTTGTATAGCTTCTCGCTCCTGTTCAATATGTCCATAGCAGAGGAAAGTGATAATACTTATGGATAGGTAAACACCTTGAAATCTAGGATCTGGAGCTTCAGGGTATAAAAGTTTTTTTTAAGCTGCGATCCCCTCCCCGTTAATGCATGCGGCCCCAAGACGTGCAAGCATCCTCTAAAAGAGGCTGCGAAGTTGCAGGAGTAATCACAAAGAGCGGCACGTATAGAATGATACAGATGATCACGTTTACAATAAAGATGGTCAAGTTTCTAATACTGCGAATAGAATTTCGTAAGGCTCATTTCTTGAAACAAAGCTTCTTTCAATAGTTTCGAAAGGTTAGTTCGCGAAAGTAGAAAAAATTGCACTCAAAAAGGTTTGTTTTAGTCTTTATGCAGTTGAATTCTCCTCAAAACCTTCAACGCAACTGTGGCTAATCTCGAAATGAAAATTTTGAGATCAGCCTAAGTTGCGCAGTGCAAAAGCGATAGTTTGGGAAATTTTCTGAGCTATTACAATGGAAACGAGTTCGACTACATTGTTACTAAAAAAGTTGAAAAAAGCTTGTTTTTATCCCATTGCGGAAAAAATTGAAATAGAAAACGAAGACTTACGATTTTGGCGTAACCCTGTATAATCTTTCTTCTATTCTGTTCACCATAATGCGGTTATCATTTATCAACTGTTTTCATACTTACGTTGGGCATTTATCTAATTTCTTCACTGTTTCGATTACCTCACTGTCTGTCCTACTGCATAGTCATTATGAGACCATTCCTCAGTCATCATACTGTAGGTTTTTCTTCGAAAAAATGATCAAAGATGTTTCCACCGCCATTACTTCGTACATAAGCTATATCTGATACTCCTACAGTCAATAATATTGAGATCATCTAGTTTATGTTTTTAGTTTGAGAAGCAGAAATAAGCGGCTTTGGCATGAATTAGCAAGTTTATTATTACGCAAAGATCCACCCAAAGCCCTCGGGAAGTTTTGCAGTTTAAATCCTTAGAAAGTTCCGGAACTTCCGGAAGACATATTTGCAAAACATCTCTCTCTGGGCTCTGTGATAAACGAAATGACACGGTGGTAGTCCCTCAAGTCCTCGGGAAGTTCTCGCGGACTGTCTGAGGATTCGCATTTCTTTTTTGATGGACTGAAAAATAATTTTTCGCCTACATTATCTTTCGTAAGGTGAGACACTCGCATAGCAGTTCGAAGGAATACAGTTGATAATCTGATACCTGCGATCCGCGGCCCATTCTTCGAACTTTGTAAAATATCCCAAAGTAAGAAATAAAGGTAATTGATATCACTCCTGCATTCAGGCCCAGATCTAAGTATTGAAACCTGCAAAAGATAACTTCTTTTAGGATACACCTCCAATCTTGAACTTTCAACTTCCAAACGAAGAAATTTTTGTTTGCTTTGCATGAACAAAATATAAATATATCTTTATAACGAGCTACAAATGAGTATTTATAACAGACGTTTGCGTTTCGGCAGCTGGACTTTACAGCAACTATAAATGGGTATGCAAAGATGAAGTTGTTGTTTATTTATCACACTAATATGTTTTCAGTCGAAATACAAACGTTTTCATCACGCAGGTAACATATTGCAACTTAGCCCGTATACGATTTTAAAACGCACTACCTTAAGAATGGGATACGATACGAGTGCTTAGCCTCGAAGGCAGCGGCTTGTCAGATTCGCTTTAAATTTAAATTTTCTAATTCTTCGAAGAACGCTGAACTCAAAATGTGCTCTGTAGCTATTGAGAATGTCAAAAGTTCGCTTTTGAGACTCAAAAGCTGCCGGAATTTCGGGGTCAAAATCCGCGCGCTGTAAAAATGGTTTCGTCTGCCGGAGTTCGAATGAGTGAAACATTTCATTCATTTTGTTGAATTGGTGCTCGTCTCTGACAGTCTCACTCAGAAGTCGAATTACTGATTCCGAACTCTCAAAATCTACGTACGAAACTGCCATGGCAATTTTTCTGTTTTCGTGAATTTTTGAGCACTATTTTGAAATTGGCACATTTGGAAGCTCAGGTTTTGGAGAAAAAAGGAGCCGCTGTTCTGCCAAACCGCAGCCTTCAGATGACGCGAGATTTGACCTCTAACTGGCAGACTCACGCTAACACCGCTCAAGCGAATATAGAGGTCATGTCGAGATGCTCATCCCAACTACACTTTCGTTTGCGCTTTCGCTTTTTTCCGGAAGCAATTTCTGTGGCAAAGACAAGCAGGTGTTTTTCCCTCCTGAAACCAATGTCCACTTGAGACAAGAAAGAAGAGCGGGAAATTCGAGTTCACAATTGCTTGTTTTTTATTCTTTTAACTCGAAATCAAAACGCCCCATGGTAAATTTCACAGCGATGCTCTTGTAGGTAGGACGTGCTACTTTGCAGAAGATAATTCAAACACTGAATGAGCAGACTCTCAGACTTAAGCTAGGCGTAACTATTTCAGCTCACTAACTCATTAGGCTGGGTCAGAGAAAAACGAAAGAGCTCGATAGAGGAGAACAAGTTACTGAGTGCAAGATGTCTGCAATGAAACAACAAACAAATTTCTAAAGCAGAATTACTTTGTATGCAGGCCTCTCTTATTTAAACCACAGAAGTCGAAATTACCAAGCATTTACATAAAGTTGACTGCGCCCGGTCATTTAAACTTACTTTATATCATTAACTGCCGAGTGCCTCTGCATGCAGAGTTATCAATATTTTTTGGAGAAAAATTAAACGCATAATCTATGTATTAGGTTGAACACTAAGTTTTGCAACTTTTCTCATAATTTCAATCTCATTCAACGTGGCGCACTCAAACTTTGGCATCATGTAGAATGCAATGTGAGCTACAAGTGAGCACAAATTGTCTGAATTTTGAACACGAAATAGAAAAGTTTCAGGCATTTTTCGAAAACTAGTAAAATTTGAGAATTTTTGAGGTTTCAAGCTAAAATGAAGCCTTTGGCAGCCTAGACCATGCGCAGTAATCCGGATTCGTCTACAAATTATTGCAAGAGGTTGACTCCTTTGGCGTAGCAAGAAAGAAACAAAATTTATGGGCATGTCGAGATTTGGCGTCCTCATAAAGTCGAACGAGTCGATGTACGCAAGAGCTGCTGGGACGACCGTCAATGACTAAAGAGTCCGAAGCTCAATTTCTGCCGAGGCTTCACATAGTAAGGTTATTTGACCTGCCGAATGCGAATATCATATTCATTTGTTGAATCAACGCCTTTTTCCTTGTTTAGGGTGAGACCCCATATTGTACACCTACAGTAATCCTACAAAAAAGCCCTTATCACGCAATTTCACTATCGCTTTCGTGATCAGCTTATCGGATAACATCCCTATGCCAAGTTTCAGCCAAATCCGTCAAACTTTGAATTTTTCCCCTTCATACCATACACCTGCCGTAACCCTCACTGCGACGTCAGAATTTGGTAGGACAGCAGCTGCGCTTGTAGTATACATAATAACCGACACAGTGGCAAAATTTGAGTGCACCATGTTAAGTGAGAGGGAAGTTATGAGAAAAGTTGCAAAACTTAGTGTTCAACCTAATAAAATGAAATTCGTTCTCTTAAGAGCTCAAATAAAGCAGCGTTAAAGGCACCGTCCACCCAGATTTTCGACTTCCACGTTTTTGTCGTTTCATGGCCTTCTCATGTCCCTGATTTCGAATATGAAGTCAAGAATGCGCGAAAACCCCTACAATCCCCGTTCCGGAGAACCCAAGGCCGGCTTTCCGGACGGTGATTGGATGGGCGCGCACAAATGGGCGGGCATGGATGGGGAGGGGCGGGCATGGATGGGGGTCCTCGTGTTTCTTCGCTATTCCGAAGCGATTTTCTCGCTTCCGAAGCGGCATTTTGCCCCGCGACTTGGGCATTGGATTAATAGGGGGCCCTACTATCATATGCTGCCAAAAGCTCAACACCCTCAACTCGGGGTGGACGGTGCCTTTAAGCATGAGTGTTTTGGACAAAAGTTATCGTTTAAATGAAGTGCTCTGATGATCAACACCGGACCGTTTGAGCAATTCTGACAAATTTTGTGCTGACTATGCATTCAATTTTTCAACCTAAGAAACGCTCATAACTCGACGTTCAGAGGGCTTGGCAGTTGACGAAAACAGGTTTGGAATTAGCGTTCGATGCTCTTTATTGTCGTATCAGTTTCATGTGAAAAGGCCACTTCGACCAAATGACCTCTCCTGTAAGGAACCTTGAATGGTCAGTTTTATGATAGTATAGTTTTATGATAGTATATGGTTTTACCAAGTCCTATGATGGATTCAAGACTCGAAATATAATGCTCTTGCCGAAATGTCATTTGAAAACCGTTTCACAACCGTCCTTTCCTTTTCCACTGCGCTTCAGGGCTCAACAGAGGCGGCGCTTTCATACCCTATGTGTCGTTTTTAGAGGGCTAAGCAAGAGGAAACCTGTATAATTTCCAAGGTAATTTCTGGAAATTTAAATATACTCTATGCCTTAGTAAGCCAAAACTGACAATAAGGTTTTAACGTCATTTCATTAATAACGATAGATTAACACGTTGGAGGCACGGCTAATGTATGAATCTGGTGCACATGAATCCAACTTGTTAAAACACGATTTTTAGGCACAGGAAAATGAACATTCCCTTTTTTAAAACGCGCAAGCAATACTAAACCACCAAATTTGGTGAGTACCTCCGCGACAATGATTAAAAGAAAAATGAGAGATCATGAAAAAGGTACGTGAGTGAGAGGAGCTGTAAGAGAGTTTTCTATTTTAGGTTGCTTTCGCGCAACTTGGGAGCACCCTGAGGTTGCGCGGGATCAAACAAAGTCATAATTTTCTTCCTTCGTGACATAATTTTTCAAACTTTTTCACATAAATCTGTTCTTCAGGTTAAGCTCTACCTGTGAGTACTCACTTAACCCAAGTTCCTCCCCCCACTTTGGTACAGCTCTTAAATAAAAACTTTTCGCCTTTCGCTATTTTATTCTCGAAATTTCTTGACTTCTCTTCATTTTATCCATTTGTTGCAAAATATTAGGCGTACTCCTACAAACATCACAAAAAGTTTTTCGTAATTTTCTGAAACACCAAAGGGGGCTTTGTTTTTGAAATCCTCAAATCCTGCTCTATGCAATGATTAATATATACATACATGAGCATAGAACAGCAGCGTCTATAGAATGCAATGTCTTATGGTTTAGAAAAACCCTTATATTTTAGGACTTTGTTTGTAAATTTATGTAGATTATTTTCGTGAGCATGCTTGAAAGCATGCATAAAATCTTGTGTTCTCTCTTTCGTTTATCGAGAGAAATTTCGAGAACTGAATACCTTTATAACTTCAGCAAAATCTCACCATGTATCCGGGTCAGCGTACAGTGGCATGTAATAGTGCGTGTTGTATAGTATATAGCACGTTGGAAAAAGCGTAGGAAAAGTGATTGCGAATCCAACGATATAGCTAATACATAATATAAGAATTGTTTTAGTGCGAGAGAAAAGTGTTGCATAGTATGGTGGATATACTATGCATACAAATCTGTATAGTGCACATTTACAAGTCACAAGCGCAGGTTTGAACATCCAACCTATTCATTGCCATCAAGGCAATGTGCACAACTTCCGTATACCAGAAAAAATTCCAAAATATCATGTAAAAGTCAAGAGTGACTTCAATCTTTAGAGATGCATCTTGTATTAAAACAGATGGAATGGTGTAGCAGAAGTTTATTATTGTCATTCCAGTATCGCACAAGGAAAAAGAGATTATGATCCAATAGCTAAATATGTACCTATATTTTCCTTCAGTAAAAAAGTCGATGTACCTGGTGTATCTGCGCATGTCATTACTTGTGCAAATCAGAAACACAAGTAGAACGTTTGCAGTAAGCGAGTACGCAGATAATAAAATCCAAGTCACCCCAACAACAACATCTCTTGTTTGTTGGTCCATGAGTCGTAGGGCTAGAAAAGTAATAGTTATCGGTTTTTTCTGATAAATTCTGCTTTTCAAAAAAGCGAGCGTCAGCATTCGTGGTTAGGTGCATAGACTTTGACACTATTCAAATGCAATCATCGTGAGTTTTCGCTCATATAACATGCTCACATTTAATACCGTGAAATTAGAAAGTTGCTGATATACGCGTAGCATTTCATATACATTGCTTCTAGAGAAATTTATTTGAAACGACATTTGAGCAACTAGCAATATCCTGAATGCGGTGACTTGTGAGATTTTGACCCTGCTTTTCCCATCAGTTCTCATAGTTTCAGAAGAGTGCTAGGCTTGCAGCCAGTAGACATTTTTTCACTCTCTAAACACTTGATCAACGCAAAACTCAACGACGACTAACAACCTAGATGGAATATTAAAAAAGTCCCTTTGAGATACATGGAAACACATATGAGCCGTAATTTAGCACAGTGCAAAGCCATACAGTTCCAAAAATAATTTGAAGAGCCTAAAAACTACACCGGGGAACGGAACTTACCTACCAGAGGTGCGATAGGGGGAGCCAAGTCTCCCCCTACCTTCACTTTTGAGCTGGTACGGGGTGACCACCTTCACTTTTGGAATAAAAAATTTTTCGCTGGACGACAAAGAAGGAAAACAAGCAAAACAAACGCAAGAAAGATTATTGAAAGCATATATTTATGTATACGGCGGCATATATATTTAAAATAAAGGTTTTTAGTAAATGGTGTATTTGGAAGTAAAGCTTAGCAAAACTGTACGGATTTTATTAAGCAAATTATGTTATAACGTATAGCGAAGGAAGTAGGTCGATCCAGGCAGTAACGGCGGAGAACCAGAATTTTGAATATTTAAATAGTGAAAAATCATGCGAAATTTCCACTGTTATAAATCTGTTGTTTGAAGATGTCAGCAGTTGCGACTTCATAGGTTTTAAAGAGTAAATGTTGCTCTATCAGCTAGTGAAGGAATCTGGTCGATTTAAGAGATAGTCGTTGAAAACCAGAGTTCTAAAACTTTACGCCATTTTTGCGTGTTTTTTGACTGTTGAGAGTTAAACTCTTATAAATCTTGAATGTGGAAGTGTATGATGTTGCGACTTCATAGGTTTTATAGAGTAAGGTTTGCCTTATCAGAATATGTCTTGTCCGTTCCGATCCATTGAAACACCTCCGAGATCCAGAGTCATGAAAAAGCAGGTAAAAAAGAGCTTTCGGAACTTCAACAGCTCATAACTTCTTCAGAACTGCATGAATCATCTTGCGACTTCATAGGTTAGATTCCTCTCATCAAGGGCTTTCAGATGATATATAATATGTGGGGGTTTAGAGCCTCCTGCGAATTATGACCGGGGGGGGAGACTTTTTAGGCCAAAGTCTCCCCCTCGCCCATTTTAATGTATTGGCTGGAGGCTGCCGGGGAAGACTTTGGCCTAAAAAGTCTCCCCCCCGGACATATGCCGTAAGAGGCGCGAAACCCCCACATATTATATATCATCTGAAAGCTCTTGACGAGAAGAATCTAACCTATGAAGTCGCAACATGATTCGTGCAATCCTGAAGAAGTTATGAGCTGTTGAAGTTCAAAAAGCTCTTTTTTACCTGCTTTTTCATGACTCTGGATCTCGGAGGTGTTTCAATGGATCGGAACGGACAAGACATATTCTGATAAGGCAAACCTTACTCTATAAAAGCTATGAAGTCGCAACATCATACACTTCCACATTCAAGATTTATAAGAGTTTAACTCTCAACAGTCAAAAAACACGCAAAAATGGCGTAAAGTTAGAACTCTGGTTTTCAACGACTATCTCTTAAATCGACCAGATTCCTTCACTAGCTGATAGAGCAACATTTACTCTTTAAAACCTATGAAGTCGCAACTGCTGACATCTTCAAACAACAGATTTATAACAGTGGAAATTTTGCATGATTTTTCACTATTTATTTATTCGAAATTCTGATTCTCGGCCGTTACTGCCTGGATCGATCTACTTTCTTCGCTGTACGTTATAACAAAATTTGCTTAATAAAATCCGTACAGTCCAACAAACTTCTACTTCCAAATACACCATTTACTAAACACGTCTATTTTAAATTTTTATAAATAAAATTTATAGATATTTTTAATATTCATCGTATCTGTGGCCCTAAAGAGGGCCGTTGGGTCGACGTTAGACCTAGAAAGATAGCTCCGTTCGTCCGTTCTATCCTCCCCCCGCACCTCCCCTCCCCCCCCCCCGTCGACGTTTTTGGGAGGTGAGTGTCCGACACTACCACCTTCACTTTTGGCCGGCCAGTGGTAGCTGAAACCACCTTCACTTTTGGGGGACCCGGCTCCCCCTATCGCACCTCTGTTACCTACCCGAGATATTCTCGCACCTCATGGCGGTGTGTCCGCGGGGTATAAATAGGCATAGCGAGCTCGCTGATTCCATATGCTCCTTAGAATACAGCGCTAAGCTAAGCCCCGCCCACACATTGCACCTTTTTGGCATAGAACCAAGACATGCCAGAAAATGGCAGTACCTGAGGACATCGAGGCTTGCTCGGTGACAAAATGTGCTAGAAGATGGCTGCGAGGCTCAAAATGTAGCTAATGGAAAGAAAAAGATGGTTTTCATTAGGAGGAGGCAAATCTGATTATGAAAGTGCCGAATTAGAAAGAATTTCCAGAGAAACAGTGAAAAAGCAGTCTTACAGCATCCCAAAGCATGCTTCATTTCTTTTTTGTCTTGATTTCTTGAGCTAAAAGTCGAATTCACCAAAGCGAAATTTCGGCCCTGTAAGAAAAGACAGCGCAAAACCAATAGTATATTTAAAAGAACGCTTCAGAAAATCCCTAAATCTGTATTTTAATCGAAATTGAGTAGATAATTGCTGAACATCAGTTTTGTGATTCTATTCAATTCCCGTTTTCATGATTGATGAATGCATCGCGAAAGCGTCGATTGTTGGGGGCGGGGCCTAGAATACACACAGACTAGGCTCTGTATACTATGCTAATTGCGTATCTGACTGCTCATAATACCTAAGGTATGCTGCGGCAAGTCTTTCGGGTAGGTAAGTTCTCGCACCCTAAGTCACCAGCTGTAGAGGAATTCTCGGTGCTGTAGGGCTCGGCAATGTTATTCTTACAATGAGAAATCGGAGCATGTTTGGACAACTATAAAAAGCTTGAAGTAGGCTGCAATATATGCAAGTGTAATTTATCACTGCCTGGTAGAATTTGGATTTCGCGTTAGTCATCGTCTAAGTGCATTTAACTACAATTCAGTTTAGAAATAGCATTTTTTTCACATGTTGACGGGACTTCAAGAGTAGCTTATTGATAAACAAATTGGAGAATAGCAAAGTTGCAAGACATTAACTTCAGAATGTAAGCTTCGCGCTTGAACTTTACTTCTTTACTCGATGCAGTTATGTACTGCACTCGCTGCAATCGTCAGAGCTTGCCATAATTGCTGAAACGGTACACTACCCTGATCTGCTACTTTCTCCACTTGAACATCCGATCAAGGTCCGGCACTTGTTGACTTCGTGCATTTTTGAGAAAAAAGTCCTCCGTGACATAGCACAAATTCCGCAGCACTCTTTGACTACGAAATGAGATTGAGGTTACGAAAACTAGATACAAGAAGAAAATAAACATTTTTTGCGGAACTGTGTACATTGACAAGAGTTCAGCAAGAGAATATCTAAAAAAAGCAGTACTCAAACTTACCAAAATCACAAACCACCTCGATAGCAAAGATAATCTTTCATTCACGCCTCTACTTGCAACAGCGATTCGTATACGTAGAAAAATGACGAGAATCCCCCCCCCCCTCACCCCTAAGATCATTAAACACTGACTCAGTCGTTAACTGGAGTTCAATATAAGTTAAGGTCCACTGTTTTATACACATTTGCAGTCCAAGAAATGAGGGAAGCAATGGCTTGGTCGGTCTCTTCAAAAATAGATTTTGAAGCGCTAAAACTGTCCAAGCCAAAAGCTAAAAACTCTACGAGATTTACGCTCGAAACAACGGGTTTGGTGATGGTCTAGAAACCCTTAAACTTAAGAGCACTATGAAACATATTTTCCGAAACCTTATATTATATGGTTGGAAGTAATTTTGTATATATTAGGTTGGTGCAAAAATAATGAGCGTTTTCCCATTTTTCCTTTTAACTTGCTACAACTTTCTACAAAATCTACATTTTGAAATGTGATAAAGATCAATAGATGCAGCGAACCTTTCGCAGTACAGCGCACATCGACATATACTCATATCTCATATGGGCAGAAAAATATGAATTAAAAAACAAAAAAGTTTTTTTCTTGTTTTTGACAAAACATAACTCCTTTCACACTTTGTTATTATGATTTATAAACCACCTATCTTGTAGCCGCAAGCTAGTAGTACAAATATATACATGAAAACAGTTTGGAGAAAAAAGATTAGCGAAGAGGGAAAAATCGAAGTCAAAAATATCAACTTTTTCAGCATTTTTTTAGTGGGCCTTAAAACCTCGAAGCATACAATTTCTAATTTTCTGCGTACTGAACAGCTGGATGTTTTTGTAAAAACTGCTATTAGGATTCCTACCCTCACGCTTACAGAGATGAGCAAAGTTTGAGCGACTGCATTCTACAAAAAAAGTCATGGGCTTCAAAATGACCACAACCATTACCCATGTTAAGCCGCCGATATCTCACTTTAGATAACTTTATAAAATATGGTTAAATATGCATAATGTGGACAATTTCCATTACATATAGCAGCTAAATTTTCTATAAACCACCTTCATTCGCGCTCAAATTTTGGCCAGAATGAATGCAACGAAAATCTGGTTTTGAGTGCGATTATTTAAAGCTCTGCAAGTTCTCATCAAAGTGGGCTAGAAGTCTTTTTCGAAAATTATTGGATAGAGCATGAAAAGGGCTTTCTAACAGTATGCTGAGACCTTTACAAAGAAAGTTTGATGGAGAAAAGTTGTCCTGAAGAAAGCCCTAAGAAAACGCTCATTATTTTTGCACCAACCTAATATAAATTCAAACTTGGTGTCATATGATTAATTGCGCGCTGTAAACAAGCCAATTTTTATTCAAGCAATGTTGATTATGCCGCTCTTGTGAAAAAGAACACGTTGGAGCATGTCGGTCTGTAACGATTTAATGATGAAGCAGGTGAGCATGCTTGGTCAAGTGTATGTATGTTCGAATTGTTTGACGAAGTTCCTCTCGCTATTTGAACCAAAACAAAATCTAGTTCATTCATTCTATGAGTAGGACACGCGAGACCACATTGCACACACTGTCTAGACAAGTTTGAAGGCAGTGGCTCGGCATATCACTACATCAAATTTCCGCTTGGCTGGGGTTATTCAATACGTTGATTCCAAAAATCCACTTTTGAGAGCTTGAAAATGCTGAAAACGAGCGTTTTTCAATGCTCTTCCCTTTGGAATTGGACGAGTGCTGCAAGGCTGATGACGCCGAATCGTTGCAGGACCCAATGGTTATAGCATGGCGGCGGGCAGCCTCCAATGGTGAGAAGAAAATTGTCAACTCGTCTAGATGCGTGTAAGAATGGCCTGCGCGTGTAAGTTTGACAGCAATTTTTTTAGCAGGAAGGCATGCTGTGCAACCGGGATTCCACTGTTTTCATACTTGGGCAATAAGGAGTCTACCGCGTTAAAATTTTGAGTTGTTGAGTTTTGCCGAGTCACTGCCTTTAACCCGTTGACAACAATGTGGACCACCGGTGGTCCACACCCCTTGCAAAATCATGTCCTTTGCAGGTCTAGTATCATCTCCACAGTTCAGTACTTCTTCACAACATTGCAGACAGCCACTGACAAAGGACTTACAGAGATTATGTCACATAGTTCGACGATTAAAAAATGATGAAATGACAGAATTTGTACAGTGTGCACCAATGAGATGACAGAACCTTCGCATTACATTGTATGTTTTCAGCAAGTCAAACTCCTACAGTAAATTGAGTTTGGAAAGCGGGTTTTGTTTTGCTGTAGTTTAGCTACAATTCAAAGCAGATAACAATAAATAATAATATTTTGCTCACAGTCAGGCTACAATAATATGTTTTCCAATTTTTCAATATAGGAAAACAAATCATTCTTCTCTTGCAGTTTCCAAGACAGAAACTAGACAGATTATGGTCATGCTGCTGCAAGAAACGAATTGCTTACATTGATTTCAAAGTAATAGAATCATCCCTTACAATTGAAGTGGCTTTGCTGGCCAATCTTATTCGGAACTACACATCTGTAAGGAAAATGCTGAGGATCATAAGTTGTTAATCCTTGAACTGCTATTCAAATGAAGAAGCATCTACGTTTTGTCAAAAAGTGGTGGGTAGTGTCAGCTTCAAAGAATCCTTGATATATGACTGTTTTTAGAGAAAAAACCTGAAACCGAACATTGGGCCTTCCAAGAACTGCTGAATAGAAAGTTCTGGGGTTAAATGTCAGAAAAGACAGAAAAACGTTTACAAGAAACTCTATTCTTCAAAAACAAAAATGTTCAAATTTTCTGAGAATTTGAAAACATTAGGTTATTGTGTGATTTTGCGTAGTAAAGAGAATGAGTCTTTTGGCAGAAGGCTTAACTAACGAGCGGTAGTTGTTAAAAGTTGAAGAAAAGTTGAAGTGATAGAAACGACTTCGCTACCCAAATTGGATTTTGAAGAAGTTTCTTCTGTTCTTACGGGACCTCAGCTGGTCTTCAGTCGCAAAGGTGGAAAAAAGACCAGGCCAAGGCATACGCGCCTATAACCGGAATAAACCTGGGGTAGTTAATAGTGGAGCATATGACTGCAGAAATGTGGTTGATCATCATTCGAAAACCATCGGTAAAAAATAATGTTTGTATATGTCTTTTCTTTCATACTCAAAAAGCGACAAAGCATAAGTTTCATATAATCTTATTGAAAGAGCGGATCGTTAACTTACAGAGTGCGCCAAAATTAATGGCGCGTATTTATGCAGTCAAAAGAGTATAAGATGTGCTTGACGGTGAATCAAGCGTGTATCTGTTTTCACCAGCCACTAAACATTGTAATGAGCTAGTTAGAATTTGGCTGCTTCAGCTCTCGAAAAAATCTCGAATTGTCTAGTCAGCTGCAGTGTACTTTGGTTGCAGGCGCAACTCTATAAATTTATAGATATCAAAAACATTTCATCTTGCTTTGAGATTACGCCGTGAAGTAGAGCAAGCTTCCGCCTCTAGCATTTTGAAGTATGGAAATTTAGAAGTCAAACGAAAAAAATCTGTAAATTTTCAAAAAATGCCTGCGAGGCAGCGTATCAAAAAAACAGTAGTATTTTGGCTCTTCTGAGTGCACCTGAAAATCAGGATTTTTCTAAATTAGTTTCACAGAACAAATCGATCTTGATAGATAGTGTTTTATATGTCTCATAGATAGAGAATTGCTTTTTTACCTAGAGCGTATTGTGTATGTGGTCTAAAAGGTGATTTTTAACATATGTTCGTCACTCGTACGCAGGTTTTTTCGCAAACACATTTTCATATTTCGTAACTCTTAAGCAGGCTTTGCAAATGCAACGGACCCTACGATAGAAAGAAGTGTTTTCTACTACCTCAGCTTAAAATAGATCAGAAACGGTTTGAATTTAGCTGGCTGTAGGGCAAATTTAAGATATAGAGATTACATCTTTGCTTTTTTTGACAGGCAACAGTCTTATACTTCACTCCCACATTCCCAAATAAAGCTCTTTTTGATTTTTGGAAAGCTCTTCAGTAGAGTTCAACTGGGGAGCACTATATAGCATAAACTTGAGCTCATGTTTCTGAAAAGCTTTTTCGTGACAGCGGTGCAAAATTTGGCGCCAATTATTTTGGCGCAGCTGCATATACCCCTCAAGATAATGGAAAACAAACATTGATTTCTCTATGAACCTCTAAAAACTCAAAAATGGGTAATTTCCAAGTTTCCTCTTTCTTGAACCTCGGCATTGTTAGTATGTTGAGTTAGTATGTAAGTAAGCCTTCCGAGGTTAGTAGGTCTTTATTAGTGGCGGCCCAACGTTTCGAACAAGTCGTCTTCTTCGGAGGCCTCCTCCACCGTCGGCGCGCGGATGCTAGGGCGGCCGTCCTTCGATGCCACTAGTATCAATAAATAAATGTTGATACTAGTGGCATCGAAGGACGGCCGCCCTAACATCAGCGCGCCGACGGTGGAGGAGGCCTCTGAAGAAGACGACTTGTTCGAAACGTTAGGCCGCCACTAATAAAGACCTACTAACCTCGGAAGGCTTACTTACATACTAACTCAAAAATGGGTCACAAATTGCAGAATCCAGGTTCAACTTTTGTCGCACACATAGGGTGTCCAAAAAATGTACTCACTCTTTGATTGTAAATAACTTCCTTGTAATGAAGTGTTTCGAGAAGCTTCAGGTACCATTTTGTAGAGCGAGGTTAAACTTAGATTTACAATATTCGATGGAGTGAATCATCGATCGCTCTTCATTACTGTAGATTACGGTACGAACTTCGACAAGGATTTTAGAAGGCTGTTTTCTGCCCTGGAACAGCACCAAACAAGTCAAAAACTCTTACATTATGGCAATGGGAGCCGCTAATTTCGAATTTGAAATTCCCATTTTGCTGTGATGCTTATTTCCCAAGTTATCCCCATTGAATCGTAAAATCTTAATTCCCAGTGTTTGTCAGAAATGTAATTACACCGTCAAAAAAGCTGAAAACACTCGTGAAAGTTGTTAGGTGGAATCAGCATGCGCGAAAACTTTAGTCACGATTTTTCAGATTTTTTGAAAGAAAATTTTGTTAGGTGGTATATATCACAATGGTTTCATATGCTGGAAGTTCTTACCGTAATCCTACAGTAATGAAGAGCGATCGATGATTCACTCCATTGAATATTGTAAATCTAAGTTCGCCTCGCTCTACAAAATGGTGCCTAAAGCTTCTCGAAACACTTCATTACAAGAGAGTTATTATCAAACAGTGAGTAAATTTTTGGGACACTCTGTATAAGTTTGAACAACTGATTTACCAGCGTGCAGTACTTTGGTTCCAAACGCATTATAGCGCGGGATATCCCCTTTTGGACCAGCATCATTTCTTAGTTGAAGAGTTGATGTCTCACGCCAACCACCACCCTCATCGTTTGAACCAGTGCTTCACCTCGGCTTTGCAGAGGCGCGCACTGAGCATCAAGGAAAGTGTTAGAATGAACTTAGGTTTTAATCGTGTGTTTCTCACATTATTTCAGAGCTGCATGAAGTGAGCGACCCTTAGTTGAAAATGAGCCACCCTCACTATCCGAGATCATCATTTCGCAGTGTAATTTCGTAACTGACAATTTCTGCACAGCTCCAGATTGAGCGACTTGAGAAAAAATTGGGACAGCCTGATAGTTACAGGCTCACCACCTCTAGGTACGTTGGAATCCTTGTAAAAAGGCTGTGATACGTTTGATGTGATGTCTATCTTCTGGCGTTAGCTTGAATTGCAGGTTTTCGCTTCAGCACCAGCAAGTTCACAGTTTGGTGAAAGCGGAGAAAACTGTTTTTGCAGTGTTTCAAGGGCATTCAAGGTTTGGAAGTGGTGATAGCCAGAAAAAAGTTAAACAAAGAAAACTAGCTAGTTATAAAAAAACAAAATTTTCGTTTTTCTTTTCAAAGTCAAAATGCACACCAATGCCTATCTACAATGCGTCTAACGGAGCCAGCGCCGCGTAGTACAGTCACACACCGCGGGCCTTGTTTTTGTCATTGTATCTCGTATAATTTACCGTTTTTGCAGCAGCAAATTATCATTTTTTGCTTCTATGCTCATATGATATCTGTCTTGATACCAAATACTATTCCTTTTTCGCAGCAAAGGAAGTAGTCTGGCACATCGTCTTGAGGAGAAACGCTCAAACCTTTGAGCATATTTCCTCATGACAATGATGTAAGCATTATGAAAAGGACGCGTTTTGACAGGAGCTTGATGACCTTATCAGTTCATTTTCACTACTGGATAATGTAGGAGGGGAAGAGAGATCATGCTCCTGTCAGGAGCAGACCTCAACAGGCATGTGGAAGAAAGACGAGGAGAAGCCGGGAGATTTTACGGATGCCACGGATACGAACATCCAGTGAAAAAATTGAGCGCATTCTGAAATTCGCATAGCTCATGATCTAGTCTTGGCATACACTACATAATGCAGGTAGCGAACTAACTAACTAGTAGATGTCTTCTTAGCCGAAATCAGAACTGTTAGAACACTTCACCAATTAGGCTAACGTTACTGTACCGTCACCTTTGTCGGAGCCTCGGCAGCCTTTAGATAGAGTTTAGTAAGCGCCAGTAAGCGCGTGTGCACTGTTAGTAATTACCAGTCTTTACAACTCATTAGCTTAACTAACGAAGTGTACTAAAGTCTTGGTTTAGGTTACAGAAGAAGTTACAAGTTACAAAACTATGTCAAGATTCATAAACAATCGGGCTTCAAGCCTTATTGATATTCTGCCTGATGAAAAACTTTATTTACGATGCTATGGGAAATGCGAGCGTTTTACTGGAGCATGTATGCCGTTGGTCCGCCCATTTCCCAATCGTACGGGAATTCCTGCAAACGACTTGACGCGAGTCCTTGTCGCATTAACTGCAAATTGAAGAAACGATGCTATAAATGATTGCTGAAACAAATGATTACCTGGTAGATCATTTGATAATTTGGTGCATCATAGTACTTTAAGCTATCAATGTATTGCAATATCTGTATGTATTCACGTGGACAGGGGTGCGGGAACAATTCCATGATATACATCGGCTGCCGTACACGCTTTTTATACTCTCCAACCTATAACTTATGTTGAACGTATGTTATGCGGCCAAGGAGTAGGTGCCAAACCTGGTTCATATCCTGAACTTCCTTCCACGGAAGGCGGCCATGCGTCAATTCCACAAGCATGTACACCCATGTTTCGCAGTCATCTTTCCTGAAAGTTTTAGTTTTTGTTTTACAAACAGCATTTTTTCATCAGACTTTACGAACCAATGGCGTGCTCTAGAACTTTACTAACCTGCACAGCTCCCTCTGGAGATGGCATGATATGGGAGCATAACGTACCGTTCCTCGAAAACCCGCTGCCTGACGAGGCTTGCGAATGATGCCCTAAGGATTCAAGCATATAACTGCTGGCAAAAAGCGGTTCATTAAAGCAACCTGGTCATTGGTGAATTTCCTACACATTCCAAAATCTAGTAGATAAATTTTTCGCAGTTCTCGTAATTCAGGTCTTCCTATTGTATAGTTACCCGGCTTTACATCACGGTGTAAGTAGCCAATGTTATGCAGATCTGGCATACATCGTCTTCAATCATCGTGTACGCTATCGCATCAAAGTTTTACCTTCAAGTGCTTCCAGGCACTGAATACCAACTGATATTGCACATCCAGTAGTCATGTGACCACCTGGTCCACCTTTATTCAAGTCTTGCAGTGATTTACCGACGAGTGTCATGACGATCTAGGAAGTCGCAATTGGAATGAAACTTTGTATTGATACTCTTCTAACATAGTTGAAATTCCCGTATCTTCCTTTGTCTTCGATTCTGGCGAAGTGTCTTGATCCACGTTTCGTTAACTCAGTCAGCACATAGACTTCCATTTTCAACACCTAGGAGTAGCCTTTATAGGCCTACGCTCATCTACTATCTTCGCCATTGAGTTTCTAGAGGTTGCCTGGCGGGATTTTTAGACCAGCAAAACTGCTAACGCAACTCAAGAAAACTGCGCTGCTACTTCTGGCTTCCAATGGTCTCGATACCTTTCAACTGAGCTATAGACAAGCACCTGAATTTGCTCTGCAACGCCTTCTACTTTGAGAGCATACTGTCCAGTCATATCGCGGCAACGATAAACTGCACCAAATCCACCTTCTCCGAGCTTCTTCTCTATCGTCCATCGCTCAATCTGAGGAAGAGCAGTCCTCTATGTCAGTAAGGCATCATGCGAAGTAATGCAGCCCACTTGCATTCCTGGTTGAAGTTGGATGATCTCCTGAGCCATCTGTCCTTGCGCTCCCGACTCTGCTAACACAAGCTGTTGGTAGGCGTTGAGTAATAAAGTGAAGTGACTAGTGAAATGGAAGTGTTTTTATACTTTTTGTTATCAGCATTCTGCGATATCATCCGACTGTAAATAAAGAGAGTTCCATATAGACACCTAAGTAACAAGGGAATGGTCAGAAATCGAAGTGGCCATTCCAGGCAAGCTGCGTACCGTTAGATGCAGCATGAAGCGCTGACGCTAAATCTGTCTTCCTTACCTGCTTATCGCTTTTCTGGACGAAGCTATAAGCCATTGAAGACCATTATTTTGCTAAGAAATTATGCGTGAAATTGAAAATTTAGCCGTACAGAGCCGTTCGCCTCAATGCTGGGCCAAAACATGCAGCTAGCTTACTTAGAATTTTTGAAGCCAAAAGCTGAGCTAAAAGTGCAACAATGTGCTCAATTTCGCTGTTTTTATGTATGATTTTTTCACAATAAAACCGCTTGTAGCTTCGTCCACAGAAGCGGGAAGCAGATAAAAAAGACAGATTCGAAGTCAGCGTTTTATACTGCATCGAATGATATACAGCTTCTTTGGTTTGGCCACTTCGACTTCTGACCATTCCCTTGTAAGATAGGCAGGATAGTGTGAGAGGAGCGCTTATTCAGCACAGAAAGTCAACAATGAACGCTTCAGCTGCTAGAAGACATACTGAAAGTAGACTATATTCAAAATCTTATGCTTAACTATGCAAGAACTAAATTTGCCTTTTTTGCTTTTTGGAAGAGATATGCAATGTTCGTGTGTCTCGTATTGGAGATATTCTGCAAGGAATTGTCCTAATGAAGTGAGCAATTCTGGGCTCTAAGAACTGCTCATTTCGTCTTAAAGTGAACATTTAGGTACTTGACCACCACAATGAGAAAAAAGCGAGCATTGTGACTGCACTGGCGCTATGTACCTTGAGTTGCTGGTACAGATCAAACAAAATTTATTTAGCAGTTTTTACATCGGCCTTAAGAAGTACGTCTCAGTCTAAGTAAGCCTTCAGCCTTCCATTTTTGTAAACCTAGTGATATTCTTTCATAGATGCAGATCTAATACATCTGGTAAGTATAATCATGAATCTATTGTATGCGTTTATGTAATACCAGTGCGTCACCTCTGCTTCGCAGAGGCTCGCACTGGCTCTTCTATCTATATGCCATAAACTCATTCCCGCTTAACATAGCATTGAAACATACCGCGTAATGCCCGCCTTCACGAATGAATTGTAAACAACTACTCATTCCGAAAGCTTTTCCATGTGAGATCGGTATTTTGCGTGATGAAACTTTGGAAGATGAAGAACAAATGCAGAATTAGAACACTTTTAAATTATTTCATGGCTTGGTAGTCGCCATAAGGATAATATCCACGGTGAGCTACATCTCTGTGCAAAAATCTTCTCAAATGCTCAGGGCCCGTAGTAATCCACCCTACCTGCCGGCATCTCATGCCCTGAGGTCGCCCTGATGTGGACTTGAGGTCCCTAAAATCTCAAACTGCCACCGGGGACCCCCAGCTAGGCTGATCATCTATTTTTTCTGTGTTACGGTCCAGTTTTGCTGCCGAAATACTATGGGAATTGAAAGGAAATCCAAAAATGTCCTCATTTGCCATTTATTTAGCCCGAATTGTGAACCTGCCGGCAGGTTCACGATCTCCTTTTGTCGAAATTTGAGATGCCATCCAGATCGCAGCCTGCCGGCAGGGCCAGAGAGTGCACGAAATAGTATGTTTTTGGTGGAGTGCAACCTGCCGGCATGTGGACGTGCCCCTACCATGTCCAGATGCCGGCATCTTTGCCGACAGCGTCTGTGAAAATGCGTCGCGCTGCAATATCACGCAATTTACGTCCAGCAAAAAAACCAAAAAATTTATTTTCCATCGAAAAACTATCATTTTTGCCATCATATGAGTTCTTCTCCCCCAAAGTGATGATATTTAAGCATAAGAAACGATTGCTGATATTATAATACCATAAATAACATTTTGCAATTGCTTCAAATCTCATTTGCAACGGTTTCGTCTCTCGTTCGCTCTTATCAATCAGCTGTTTTTTCAGGTCAACGTCCATCGCGCATTGTATTGATCATGCTCACATACAGGCGCTCACTACGTAGGCAGCGTTTCTATAATTGCTGCTGCAGACAACAGAAATTGAGTGAGTGGTCGAATGGTTAGTGCGGCGGCGCCTAAGGTTGACGCAAGCAGGTTCGGACCCGCGCGATGTCGCTGTTTTGCGGATATCAGCGGCATCAAAATTTCATGTGCGAAAGAGAAAAACAAATTAAATACTGGAATCTGAAGCAAGATTTAGCTGGCGCCCGAAATACGAACATGCCGCGAGGTTCGCGAACTTGCCGGCATCTTTCTGCCACCTGGTAGGGTAGATTACTACGGGCCCAGGTAAAAACCTGGCAAACTGACCATTTACGCAAATAATTCGTTTTGGCGCCGTTTTCGTGGAGTAGTAGACTTCTATCACTATTTTTGGGCTAAAGATCATGGCTTGCACATTCATTTGCCAAACATAATCACGACTTTGCAATAAGTGGTAATACGGACTCATTGCGCGCCAGACGTTGAGTGGATCCGTTTGGGGTGCGATTTTTGAGGGACCTACTCAACGGATCTGCTCGTGCTTTGACATGGTGAATCTGAGCGGTGGGTGTGCGTTTTGTGCAAAAAGTTGCGGCTTGAAACATTGTCTGCGACTCGTTCTGTGAATTTCGTTACAGACAGACAGACAGACAGACAGACAGACACACAAAAACACACGAACACTCTTAGCTCGTTATTATAAGTCATGATTGCTAAAAGAGGACTTCATGTAAGTAGAAGAGCGACTCACGTCCAAATAAACATCTAACTATTCTTTTTCTTTTTTGTTCGTTGTGAAGTAATGCTCCATTCAGCTTCTATATCAGAATCAATAAATTCAAAATATTTCACAGAAATTCGAACGAAGCAAAGTGAGGATTCGCAAGCAAACCGTTGTGGATTATGTATTAGATAAAAAAGCTTGAATTTGCCTCTGTATGAGAATGTAGAGTTACAAATCGAGACTGAAATTACTTCCTCACTTCAGACCGTTCTTGTGTAATATTAGGGTGATCGGTAAAAAATGGGGCAGCTTGATTTTTATTAAATTTTGAGGTTTTTTCGATCAACAACAAGCAGGCTGCAACGTAAACGTCGCTTATATAAGCGACCTTCGCCTATTATTCTGGCAAAGCGTCAACGCTCCTCTCCCACAACCCTATGTGTGACGCCCTAAAGAACTCGAACAGGGTTTCTTGAACATCACTCATTCTTGCGCTGCCATACCTTAAAGTTATAGAGCAATTGATATACCACTCGAAAGAGCTCTTCATGTTCTTTCAAATACTATATTAAACATACAGGGTTTCTTTTTATTTCTGGGTAAAAAAAAGCGAAATGCCTGAAAAACCGCGATTTTTTTGGCGCAACAAAAATCAATAAACTAAGTTTTAATCTGTATTCTTCGAAGATAGATAAAATGTTAGGTGAGCTGCATATGGATGGATAGAGCGTAAAAAGCTCTTTCAGAAGGCACCTATAAAACATGCGTTCACCTGCAAAGCATTGAATAGCACGTATCTTTGTTCTCAAAGCTGCTAATGGCCATATCTCCTGAATTTGAAAGTTTACACCAGCAACCCATCGTGGGTCTGGTGACTGTACCTTTACGCATTGCAGCAGTACTACTTTGGATGGTTTCGCATGTTTCACTGCGCAGATACTGCCCGAAGTTTAATTTGTCAAAGTGACTAACTTTGCATTTCAGACACTATAAAAATTTTTAGGTACGTAAATGACCTTATATAAATATTATTTTTTGAAAGAGAATAATTTATTCTAACATCTATTAAAATTGGAAAGTTTAACCATTTTTCTTTTTTGAGAAATCTATACTTATTCTCTAGGTGCCCCATTTTTTATCGATCACCCTAATACGCCAACGTAAGGATGACTGACGTCTTAAGAAGCGCATAATGCCTGGTTTTTTTGCAATGATGACTGTAATTTATACTTGAAAGCTGAAAAAATTTATATGAGTGAAGATTTCACATCAACCCGTTTTCATGTAAAATACACATTCGATATCTCCAGTGACTCATGATGTGCATAATTATATCTGACAACAGAAAACAATACACGATCCTACCACCCTTATGATTACCCGAGTGAACGAGATGATTTGAAAATATTGGCAAGTGGATGATATTCATTGGTTGAGCTCATACACAATCGGAGAAAAATAAATCCAAGCATGTACAAATGCTCCTGGTAGAAAAGCTCGGATACAGATGACAGCGTATTCACTAGCAAATACCATAGAGCGTATACATAACCGAAAGACAATAATGACCGAAAATATTTGGCAGGCACAAAAAATGTAGTACGAATGTTTTGGCGAAGTTAACGGCAGAGCAATTTTTATAAACTGTTGGGCACGAGGGACACGGCTCCAATCCATTAATTCCATATGGAAAAGGTGCTGCAAAACGCGTGATTTCACATTTTCACAGAGATCCTCCTTCCTAAAAAAACGTTTAGTTATCAATCAATTTATCTTCGACAGATTGTTAATCTTATTCATTTTCTGAATTCTGTGAAGCAAAGAAGTCTCATGTTAAGCTTACAAGGGAGGATACTTGCTGACTGTGGCCTTTTCCATTAAAATGTTTACCAATAGATGCGCCTTGAAACGCTGATTCGAAATCGATGTTCAATATCTGCTTTACGACTCTTTAAATGAAGTAATGGACTCTTTCCATGATATTTCAAGAGATTCAGACAGTCAGAATCGTCAGTATCCAAGCTTTTCACACGCTGATAAATCGGAGACAGTTTTCCTAAGCTTAAGGTAAAGCTTTATTTTATTTTGACGCTTTTTTATAGTGCTAAGTAAACATTTTGAATATTGGTGAGAATATTGGTGAATCCTGTCATCAAAAAGTGCAAATTTCGGAGGAAAAAAATGTTTGTAACTTCTTTCGGAAGAGAGCGCGCAGCAGATACGGGATGCGGATTTGGTATCAGCTTTTCAAGGTGTAATTAATGGTGTAGTTTTGTTTCAAAAGGCCACGGTTACCAAGTATCCTTCCCTTGTTAGATTATTGCAGCAAAGAGGATTTTAAATGGTAGAAACAATCTCGTTCTTAAGAGAACATTTACTTGTTGTTTATAGCAAGTTACTCACAATTGGTCGTTCTGTTCTCTTGCTTTGTGGCGTAAGAATTCGCAGTTTTCGTACCAACCCTAAATCATAGCTGACAGATGCAACTCAAAGCACTATGAATTTTTTCATATTTGTTGCACTGGTTACAAAAAACGGGTAAACGAAAAAGATCTCACCAAAGAACTCTTCCGCTTTGACCACTGTGGTTTGCCGTTCATGTGCTCAACCTGCTCTGGCACAACCTTCGAAGAAGCATTAAGTTGGCTTTACCAAAATGCTTATGGTGTTAATCGCTAGCGGCTATTTGTTAGTCCATGTGGACCTGAAAAATAATGCTAAGATTCTTCTATCCGAAAGCGTACAACGAGCCATTTACCTGCTAGTGACCATATACACCACAAGTAGACACGCAAAGAAATTTTAGTCTATATGTTTTTTCCTATTGAGGCATTCGAAGAGTGGAGGTGTGAAGTTGTGTCTGAGGTATCGCACATCCGGCTCGAAAGCCATGTGAAGTGCCGAACGAAGAATTGCCGAGAGAAGAAGCAGATGCCAACGGTGATGTCGTCGTTGCTTCGGATTTTGAAGAAGAAGTCAGCCAGTAGGTAAGTTGGCGAGAATGTTCCCATGGTGTGTCGTATCTGGAAATATCAGAATGAATTAGACAAGAGGATTTAAAGGCAGTAGCTCGGCAGAATGACAGATTTTGGATATTTCATGGATAGGTATTTGTCGTTTTTGACTCCCCCTGGAGATCTGAATCTGGAACTGCCTTTGCAGCTATTGGAGATATTAACAACTCGCTTTTCCGGACGTGGAAAGTGCTGTTTGGGCGGGCAGCGAAATCCCGCCCCTTTGTAGAACGATTGGCTGCTGGAGCCAATAAACCAATTACCACCGAGATGGGTACGGTGTCCTGCTCATCCGCACTCCACGAGCCAATCGCTCTTTGAAGGGTGGGCTTTCGCCTTTCGGCTAAACAACACATTTTACGTCCGGAAAAGCAGTCATTGTTATCTTTCGAAGCTGCAATGAACAGTTTTGGACTTATCTCATTCAGGGAAACCGAGAACGGTAAATATTTTGAAATCGCCAATCTGCCGATGCCTTTTGCTCGATGGGAACTAAAGTTATGCTGGAGGGACAAACACATTCTTGCGACTTCTATAGACTGATTTCAAAAACGAATTGAAAATATTTTTAACATGTACTCACTTATTTTCTTCCTTCATTTTGCAGACAGTTGGAGAACATGGCTGGTAGCGAGGTTTCACAGAAATCTGACGGTGATTTCTAAACAATTTTATATTCTCCAGCAACAGAATTAGTCTCACAACTCTTGCATCAATGTCATTATTATATAGGGTGCGGAAAAAGTACTGTTACTCCAGCTTGGCTCCTGAAATACCTCAAACATAAAACAAATCTGTAGTTTTTTTGATTCCCACACGTGAGATCCTTGAGATTAGATAAAGATAAGTTTGATTTGGCACTGTTCCTTTCTGTGCATTTGAACGAGTGATAACGGCGCCCAAGAACATGAACGATGCGCCGATAGCATACAAGCGCGATTTTGGACCGTAACTATACCACCAGCAATGATATAAGGTTCAAATTTAGCTGGTATGTAGCGCATGACTTTTTCTCCATTATTCTATAGCATTTTAGATAAATTATAGATTGGTGACTCTTGTTTTGGCCAAATAAGGAAGGTTAAATCGTAGTAAATCGCAAAAATTCTAGAAAAGAGGCGAGTCAGGACTGCGCTTGCTTAATCAATTGGATCCCAACTATGGTTCGAAATTCCAGATTCCAACAAAAAGTAACAGGAATAATGAAAAGAGCATCGGACTTTGTCTACATCACGATTTTGGAGAGATAAAGGATTATACCCAGTCTCTGTGCCACGTTTTCTGATCGCACTCTGTTGCTGCGCAGCCACTTTCTCGTTGAAAAAAAATTCACAGCTTTCCTCCTGGTGCAGCTGCTGACTGGCTACTTTCAGAATATTTCGCGATCCACTACCACCCATAATTAGAAGAGGATTTCTCAAGTTCGCATGACAAACAAAAAAAATTCTCAAAAATCCTCAATTCTTCACATTTGTAAAGGGGAGTTGCAAAATTTTATATGAGATGCGCTACGAAAAGGAGTCCGCAACCGGGTGAAACTGTAGAATTTTGAAGCCTTTTCTTGTAAAATGCTAGAATATATTCTTATCTTGGAAATTATGTCAAATTTACCAGAAAAACCTATGAATTACGTCGATTTTTTAAACCTCATTTTGAGGGACAGTACTTTTTCCGCACCCTGTAGTTCAGATAATGTTCCACTTACACTATGCATACTTTTTGATAATTTTGTTTCGTAATTGACTCTGAAACTGCGAAATCTCTGTGAGTAAAGTAGAAAATTGAAATACGTGATTAAATCACTGCAAGATGATTTGAACTAGACAATTTTTTTCAAGCATCGGGACTTTTCTGAAAAATTTTGCAGCCTGCTTTCAAAATTCTGTCTGTTTTTCATCTGCTTGTATAAATCAGTGGCCTAAAACGTTTTTGCAAATTCTTTTTACAACTAGAAAGCACATGACATCCTTAATTCGAGATGCATGGAACGAAACTTTTGCTGAAGGTGGATTGAATTATAAACTCTCAGATAGTTGGTACAAGACTCATGGGATACCCAACAGCTTCGATACAAACCTTTTTTGCCGGAGAAAAGCAATTAATACGCAGGCGAAGCCTAACGTCGTCAAAACAGTGATCACTGCCAGTACTAGCACTGATGCGTGCAAGATCTTATCTTCACCAGACAACTGCGGAAAAATCGAGGTTATAAGAGCTGGCGAAGCATCTACTGGTACCTAAAAGGCTTTATAGTTGCCATTCTGGTTGTTATAAAACGACCGCTGCATTTCGAACCAACCCTCTGTTCAATAAGAGTCACGTCTGACGGATCAGGGCACCACGGACATCTCTCTGTGTGCTTCTGCACCGCTACGGTGACATTGAAGCACTTGGCTCGAATTTCAACTACCTTCTTGCCCAGTTCCTCTTCGGGCAGCGCTGTGGTCACCAAAGGCTGATGATGACGTCGATTAGATTCCTATAATTGTTAAAGCATTGCAGGAGGAGTACGCGAAATTTTGATGACTCACGAATGCTTCAGCATCTCCTTCTCGTAAAACGCGGATTGACGCAGTCTGATCACAGATTCTGGGAAAGCCATAGGTTGGATCAGTGCCGACCACTTGGCAGGAGAGAGTCAGATCTTCTGGTCTTCCTTTTGACCAGTGAGAAACAAAAGAGCGTGCAGCATCCTCAAGTGATTAGTTTGGAGGTATAAGGCTATCACAAAAGTGAAAGAAAAAGATCATAATGTTTTTTTTGGGAAAGCAAATTTACTCAATAAGGCAGCGGAACAAAAATCATTATCATATTCTCTGGAATAAATTATCATGCAAGATATTCGTATTTGCCTATAGATAATTTTTAAAGCATTTTAGGACCCATTTTTAGCTGCAGGAGGGAGAGAGGAAGAGTAAGAAAGTTACGGGGGTGAAGCTGTCAATATTGTAGTTTTACCTGCACGAAATGCTCCGATACTGGCCAGCTGATGGAAACCTTTTCATTGAGTGGGAGCATATCCTCAAGTATCTGTAATTGCCTTCTTGAATTCTATGTTGTTCATATTCAATTTTCATAGTACAAGTGCAAATGTAATCGAAGTAACTGCAGCTCTACCTTGAATCTGGGTTGAGAACAACCACCAGTATTCAGACATCCCTCTTTCCAATCTACCCGTAGCAGCTCGGCTGTCATCCAGAATGATTCGGCCAAGACGACGGGCAGAAGAGCCAATAGTGGTAACATCTTTCAATAATTCAAATAACGATCGCAAGGAATAAATGACGACACGATAAGCGATTACAGGACCTCGACAAGACATCTGTGCCACAGATACAAGGGAAAACGCTTAGTGATAATAATTTATGAAGAGAAATAAAGGAAGGGCGGAGAAAGCTCGTAAAATGCTTCAGAGAAAAAAGGTACGCAGTATTGCGATTATTTGATTGGCTTTGGCTTATTGGGGCAGTCAAACTATTTCACCGAATATCGTAAAAGTACAAGCTCCTTAAAGCTAGTTTATGAAAAATCATTGCATCAAAATGCTCACAGTCCCGACTAATATCGCCGAAAACACTAAATCCGTGGAAAAGCGAGGAAATCGAATAGAGAGTGCGAATCCGGTAGTAGCAAAAAATTGCTGAATATTCCAGAAGACCAGTTTGCTGGTGCACTTTTTGCATTACGTATGACTATATGACTTTTTCGGGCTAAGGGCATCGAAAATGGCTTTCGTGCGACTGCACTGATAATTTTTAATGTAAAATGGTGTTGAGGTAAAGTTCTATTTTTTTCATTTCTCCTAATGATCGAAATTGAGGTGCTCAAATAAGAATCGGAAGAAATTCTACTTAAGTGAACGAAGGAAATACAAAGGCGCGTACGAGTTGTCCTTGTGTTCTCACCGTGATTATCAAATTGTTTAGCTATTTGCACTCGCATTGCACGACTAATTGAACAATAAGCCCAGAAGACGGGTGTTTACGTTAGATACAAAAAAAAAGTGTGGGAAGATGAAGAGACCGAAAAAGAAAATCTTATTTTTTTAGCTGAAATAAATTACAAGGTTAAGAAACTTCGCTTTTACTACAGCACCCACCAAAGGATCTGCCTGCTTAGTCAATGTAACCCTGTTTGTCCTCGTAACCGTGGACAGTTGCTATCGTAAAAGAGCAAAGACGCGTTTATAGCCGTACATCAAAGTGTTGGAAAGTTAGAACGAGGCCACAATTGCCTTACATCTTCTTGCGAGTTGAGGTATATGCCTATGAGAAGTAACACACTCGAACACACATCCATTAACGTAATCAGAGGTATGCTGAAAGTTCTGCTACAAATGATTTGGTATTGAACAGCGAAAGGATTTGTGCAGTTGTTAGTTATTGCTGTGTAGTGCTAAGGCTGACTGGATCTTATGAGCCATCAAGAAGAGCAGACTTACTACTCAACGATTTCGTCTTATGTTTATTATCAGTTATTATTTTGTCCAAGTTTCCACAATTATACAGTTTAGCATCTCAGACAACTGAACGGAACTTCCGCAGAACATTTGGGGAAGTTTCGTCGGGTTACCTGCGGAAGTTCCGAAACGTGCCGCGGAAGTACCTAAATGAAGTGCTGTGGAAGTTCGGAAGAATGCGAACCACAACAGCAAAACAGAACATCTAGGCAAGATTTGAACCTTACTCTATTGGCTGTGGGATTATCTACCATCCTCTGCACTACGGCTAACATGTTCGATAACTCTAGTTGTTGGCGGTGCAACATCATACCATACGAACATCACATTTAGAACCCTGCAGAAGTACTGGCATGTCAAAGTGTTGCGGAACCGCAGGTATTCTTCGGAAGCTCCGCAGTACCTTGTAAAAAGTCCAGCGGAAGTTCCCGTTCTTAACCAGGGCCCGGCACGAGGTGGGCAAATGACAAAAAGCAAGGGGGGAATTGTTTTTGCGGGGTCCGGGGCGGAGCCCCGGAAGAAGATTCCAAGTGCAAGCAAAAGAAAATCGAATCATGCTTATTACCTTGTACATGTTGGGAAGTAGTTTTCATAGGCCTCTACGCACAGTAGAGTTCGCGCGCGCTACGCCGCGCCCCGCTAATTGCCGCGTGCGCGACATCACATAAGCGATGCCGTTGAACAGCATGATTACATGATCAGTTCTCAATGCAGATAACGATATAGCACAAATTTTTGAAAAACAGAAACAAAGTATGAAATATTATGAAAAACTTATGTGAACGGGCGGTGTAGTAAGCATTTCTAAAAATTTTGCAAAACTGGTAAATGAAGATGTGAATTCAAATAGCTCGTTTGCAGCGCACAAATTACCGCATACGGTGTGAAACTTGGTAGGTACATGAACACGGGCCTGCAGGGCTGACTGAAGGTTGTGGCAAGCTCTTTTCCTGAAATTTTCCCACTATCAAGAGAATGGAAAAATGGCTCGTTTGCAGCGCAGAGAAAACGAAATCGCGCGAGACTTGGTGTGTATACGCGCATTAGGACTAAGGAACAATGTATGAAAAATTATGAAAAACTTATGTGAATGAAGAGCGTGCCCAACTATTTTCCAAATTAGGTGGGCAATTGCCCACCTAATGCCCACCTGAGGTAGGCAAAACTTTCAATTCACATAGGTTTTTCAAAATTTTCACATAAATATGTTGTACACCCAGAGTTTAGTACATGGTAGGATTTTGGATCCGAAACTCCTCCTCTTGTCTTTGTTAGAGCCCAAAATCGCATCAGCAGCCCAGCTTTCTAAGGAGGGTAGCGCGCTCCAGTCAATCGATATGCGAGAACGGCACCTCTCATTGTCAGTAATATAACTGCGTTATTTTGATATTTCTTCATTCCCTCATCATTTTTCTTGCTTATTCTTCTTCCTGTTTGCTATTTTGATAAAGGTGAGGAATAATTAGAAGTATTTGAGCGTTTTTGGACGCTTTTGAGCGCTTCTAGGAGAATTGTGGCCGGTGCTCTCGTTGCACAAGCATAAAGCATCGTTTTTGGGCTCAAAGGGATATTCGTAAAAAATTTTGGGATCAAAGGGGAATTCGTTGGAAAACCCCATTTGCCCACCTCGTGCCGGGCCCTGTTCTTAACGTGCCACTTTTGCGATAGTAAACAAAATTCTGCGGAACCGCAAGTTTTGCTTGTCCTGTGGGAGTTCCGGTGAATAGTCTGATTGTGAGATTACTCACATCCTAAAGAATACTCTGACAGCGTTTATACATGTACTTTACCGTTTTTTATTCTACTCGACAAAGCTTTTTTATGCTTACGAAAATTTATCTGCTGTGGAAAGGGTGATATTTTAGGGTCAGTTTCGTTTTCGGATCATGACCCACCAAAATTCCTTTCACTTCAAAAAAAGTTGGAGAACTAAAGAGACTATATACTTTCGGTACAGGCATAAATGTTGAAAGCAAGTAAAAAAACATAGCTGCGAATGTTACTAGTACTCTATGCAACTTCAGACTATTTTCTCTTAAAGGCAGCGTCCGGGCAAAATGTCGCCTCTCATGTTTCTGCCATTCTGGGGCCTTCCCGTGGCCCTGAATACAGTTGTGAAGTCCAAATTGTTTAACACCCCCCAAAAAACCCGATTCTTGGGGACCCTCTCTTCAAGAAGCGGACGAGTTTCGGATTGCTCGTCCCCATCGCTTGCCAGCGGGAGGAGCTGCAACTGCACGGATGCCGTTGCATTGCAGTGTGCAGTACAACTGCAATGCAACCGCACACCTGCGTGAGCACTCGTCCTCAGCGGTGGTTTGTGATACGAAGGCACAGTTTGTGATACGTATCACAGGCCCGTATCTCCTTTTAGAGGCCACTTCAAAGACTCGGACCAACTCAGATCGGATACTCATGGGCCCCTCTTTACAACTATGTGCTAACCCGGGTGGATGGATCTTGCCCGGACGCTGCCTTTAACGGCAACAGATGGCCGATTACATGATTGTTGAGAAGGATTACTGTAACCGCCAATGAGTGATTAGCTCGAGTCGTACAATATAATAAGTTTGCTTTATAGTTGAAGAGAACTCGAAAAGCAGCAGTCATTAAACATTTTTCACAAAAGACTGAAAAGAATGCCTATGATATGGATGCCGAAAGCGCTCAACAGATGTTTATGTGAATTATGAGTTTATTTAAGAAGCAGATGCTCGTCGGCACCTGTTGCACTCCTACTGTGCCATGTCGTTGCCGACCTTTTTTTAATAAATGGCTCTCTCTCGGAACAACTTTAAGTTGAACGATAGCAGGCATAGAAGTCTTGAGGTACAACACTGGCTGTAAGTCAGAGGTGAAACAAAAATCTTTCTGACAACAACAAAATATAAAGGAAAAAATTGTGGTGATTACTAGACTCCGGGACTCCTCATCGAGTAAAAAAGGGTCTAGATTGACTTGAATGAAAGGTTTTTGAGAAAACTTCAAAATTTTCAAATTCAAAGAGTATCCAAGCAAATCGACTCGTTAAAGTTCTTATATACACGAATTATGTGGTCCTAGCTAAGTTATGGTCGTCCAACGGGAAGCTCCGGTATGATTCACTTACGGCCAAAAAATCTGACTCTGAACACCACCTCGCCAGGATTGAGTCAGACTAAGCAAATGTCATACATCTCTGCATTTCTTCAAATCTCCTCAAACAACTTGCACACTAACAAGATCTGCAAACCAAAATTTTCCTTGATTTATGAGCTGCACTAAACTACAAGAAACTAGGAAGAGACTTCTAAAAAAAATGAAGGCTACACGACTTCACATGCCACGAACAGGCAATTCAAAAATTATGAAGTGCCGTTCAATTGTCTTAATCAATCCATCTTATCGAAACAGGACTGTGCACAAACGTGGATCAAGAAGGAGAGTAGTTGTAGCGTGTGGTTTTGGATATCCGTCATCTAAAGTGACAATAGCTCATTGTTGCCGCACAGTAGGGGTGCCGCAGGACCAGCTGCACTGGTCACCTGTTTGTGGAAGACCATGTAGCCAAAGTGTGGCAAGGCGGGATTTCTGAGAAGGGATTACTGTAAGGGAAGCTCAAGAGGAGCTGCAGGAGATGTTCAGAATATTTATTATGGCAGCAACACGAGGTGGAACGCTCTGATTAACATCAGGAGTATTTGATGTGAATTTTTTTACAAAGTGTGGATTTTGCGCGACCAACCAAATTCAGAAAACATTTTTATGGGGCCCTCCCTGCTAATGGCCACCTTCATCAAGTATGTTGGCCCACAACTCACTCGATCTGGAGCTACCTGTGAATATTGACATACTTCAAAACATTCACAAGTTGACTACAGTTTGAATTTGACCAGCCAGATAGTGCGCTGCGAAAGGCAGACCCGCTGCAATTTGCGTTTTTGATAACACCTACTTTTCGCATCAAATCTGCACGAGATAGGAAGTAATTGAGCAGTGGCGAACTTTGTATTTTCAGCAAATACTTGCCCAGTAAAAGTTTAAATTTTAGAATAATCAAAATATCACCACCTGTAAAGTATGGAATGCATTTTCTCCCAGCGCAAAAATGGAGAAGTGAAGAAGCAACTATTAACCATTATAGAAAGCATCCGATATTTTTATGAAAAAATACATATTGCAAATTTTATTGGGGAAATGTACGGCTGTGAATGCGAATTTCTTTGAAACTTTTTGAAATTGGAGGAATTTATCTTATGGAATAATAATAACTCAATCTGCTGAATAAGACTTTTCCCTCATGAATGTAATCTCTCAAGTTTGCACGAAGCAGTCAAAAATCATACTGGCAACCGCCTAATGAGGCAATTGATATTCCATTCACGTTTACAGACAGAACATCTCTCAAAAGTAAAAAAAAATAAAAAGAATTTTTGGCATAGCTAATACTGCCAGGCGGAGAAGGGAAAGTACTAACAAACGTGACCGGCTCTTGAATTTGAAGGGACCAAACAAATTAATTGAAGATCCAAGAATGGTTTGAAAGTGGAATATGTAAGCGAAAGTTGACATAACAAAGCTATAATGCTTCTGTGATTTTCCTAAAATACTTCCAGAATTTGGTGCAAACCAGTGCTAACCGCAAGGCTTCCAAAAACTTCGCCAAACTTCCAGCCTAAATCCTCTTAGACTAAAAGCTCGCATTGTTTTTGAAAAGTTTCAGCTCTAAGAGGGATACGAGCCTCTTTTCCATAAGTCAGCTAATAGCACAGCACCGAAAGCAGTTTTGCCTTTTACCAAAAGCTGAATCATCAATGTTAACGAAACGCTGTTAATAATTGGGTAGCTGCGGCCTTCGCTGATGCGAAAAGAACAAAAATTGCGAAGGCCCAAAGTTTGGATATTCAACGTAATTGAAAGTAGCCAATGTCGCGCTCGAATGGCTCCAAAAACATTCCATTAGCTGACGAACTCAGCATGGATAGCAAAAACGGATATAAATCGGGAATAAAGCGAGCATAGTGGTATTAGAAAGGAGATCTAAAGTGAGTAAACGAAGCTTATAAAGTGTACAGCAGTGGAGTACAAGACGATTTAATTCGCTCGGAGCTTTTTTCGGTTAAAGCCCTAGTTCCTGAAGGGGAAATGCGTGCATGACAAGCCAAAAATGAATTTTTTTGATTCTGCTTGCCACGCCCAGGAAAAAGTGTGGCAGCCATAACGGATAGGTCTACAGTTAAGTAGATCTCATGGGGAAAACAGCTCCGACAGCAAGAAAGCGCTTTGACTGAACGAGAAATATCTGACGCTCCAAACCACAGCCGTAAAATTCTGCCCGTTCACCGCACTCGGCTTGTGTCAACGTCCATTTCATTAAGATGGTCCATAAAACATAATTTCGCTTTCGAGCTCAAAGCCTTCCCTATTCATTCCTTCCGATCTAGTTTTACACTTCAGATCGCTAAAAACTAAGGAAAAATTATAGATTACAAATGTTCGCAAATATCGCCTTATAGTTTTGCTGGTGCATGTATATCGAGAATCTCGTTGGGGTCTTTTAAACTGTGATCTATTTACCACAAATTCTGACATCTTCACAGCTGATTTCGATGGTGACATTGAATAAAGAGTAAACAAAGCATTGAAAGCTGAGTAAGCTTTTTGGCTTTTTCTTAAGCTTTAAAAAACTCATATGCAAAAAACGTTCCATCACATAATGATAATGATATGAAAGTGAACTAAGGAATACTTCCCAAGAAAATTTTGATACTTTTTGAGTCATCAGTTTCACATGTGTATTGCATAAAAGCAAACTACATCAGAACAGCGATCATGCGATACGTGATAAAAAAAATTTCGCTGCATTAGCAAATTTTTGTATTCCTATTTCATTTTTTATCATCAAGCTAATCTCAGGTTCAAATATCTCACTTGGTAAAAATTGCTAAATTGAAACAGAATGAAATAGAACGACAACAGAGGCACTGAAAAAAGCAGATTAGAGAAAAGAAATGTACGCATTTAAACAATAAATGGAAAGCATACGCGTGATGCTGAAACATAGATTTTCTGCAAGTTCTGCAAAAATGTCTCCATCCAGATGCTTCTTGCTTCATGTCATCGAGAAGCATGATTTGTTGTGCTCGCATCGCCCACCGAAAATGCACACTTTTGATGGCAACCTGCCAATTATTGGCGAGTAATCCGTTTTTAATTGATGGTTCCTGAAGAATGCTTATTGCTATACATGTGTGATGCTGAGCCGTAAACAACAACAGTGAGCACAGAAACGAGTCTCATAAATGTCTGAATGCCAGCAATGGTAGGTATGTAGCTATTAGGCTAGTCCAAAAGTCTTGCACCGTAATTTCCAAAATTTATTCAGTTTCGATATAAATTGCATGACTTGATGGTTTTGGAGAAAGGAAATAATGCAATTCCTTGCAGCGCCAGAAATAGAAATCACAAATTACAGAGGATAGCAAAGATGCCTGAGAAAGGGTCTCAAATTTTGCAAGATCTCGCCCAGATTGCAAAAAATGCTATAAGAAATGCAATAAAATCCGATGTCGTCGGCGATATTGGTTCTGTAACCTATCCCCCTCTGCAAGAAAAAATGCTAGTCATTGAGCACTCTTAGGACAAAAATCTCGCCATTTTTGATGCAAGACTTTTGGACCAAACTGACAATTTAAATTAGCAACCTCTAATTTTGAGCAATCTAAAAAGGTGCATTACACTTTACGATGGCGGTAGGTGCCAATAAAAAAACTATGCTTGCTTTGGATGAGCCTGGGAAAGGAAAGATTTGTGAGTAACTAGTTATAGCACAACACGATTGTTATGTGGGAAAGTCTGCATAAAGCTTCCCAGCTCTTTGTGGGAGGGATGTGTACGAAATGATCTGGAAAATCATATTAGGTTGTCCCGAAAGTTTAGTCGGTTTCTTTCATCGATCACTGAAACTCACAGAACACCAATCCATGGCCAAGGTAGGTATCATTTGATTCAGATTTTTATCCTCTTTCATAAAGCTATATACTCTCTCTGATCTACCCCGTCTTTGCAATGTTATCGCCATGGCTTTTTGAGCAACTCACCAGTAACGCCAAATCTTTCTTGAATTTTAAAATTTTTCATCCTGATGTTTTCAAGGAGCGCTGGTAACTATTATGTAGGGCAAACCTTTGGCTACATTTTATTCATTTTAGATTACGTGGATCACGTTTACCAAGTCCGTTATAATTAATTATTTATTAAAAACCGCGACTTTTTGATTCCCTTTACCACGCGAAAGTACCGAAAATTCCAAAAAGCTGCTTTTTCAAGGCAAATCAAACTTGGTCATGTTGCATAAATAATGTTCAATATGAATCATTTTTCAATTCGCAGAAACTTTGAAAACTTCCGTGTATTTGCTGCAGTTGCGTGTTTCATGACTTTGCTAAAAATCGAGACCTCTTAAGAAATAAATTTTTTAAGCTAAAAACAGCAGATTGGGAGCAACTAAAAATATAACCTTGTAGTCCGAAAATTGCTCTATTAGAACCATACTTAACCTTTTTAGAAACTTTGAAATGAAAATTTTAAAAATTAGCCGAACTTTGAGCAGATAAAATTGGCGGATGGAGAGTTTTAACAGATATCGAAAAAAGCGTACAAGATTGCGGCTCGAGAATGTAACCGTGAGAAAGAGAACAAAAAGCTGCATCGAATGCATGTTGAAACTCATTCAGGTGTTTATGGGTGGTTTTATGGTGGTTTGAAAAAACCGACAAAACTTTCGGGACAACCTAATATAGCAAAGTTTTGACCATAGAAATGATGTCCCAGCTTGTTTGAATTATTGAAGTCAATATGATTGAAAGTTTGTGCTGAGATTGGCTCTAGACGGTTCACATAGGTTTAGCACGTTGACGACAACGTGACCCACATGGTGGGTCACGCAATGTCTGCCACCTGGGACAATGTGACCCACATGTGGGTCATGGCTTAAATTTTGTTGAAAAAACTGCTACTTTGGAACACATTCGCTTGAAAAGTTCTACTATGCTCTTATCCTAGAAATCGCTCTTGTGTACCTCGCCTGTTTTATAGAAACACTGTAGGTATAGTGTAGTTGACGACCTGTATAATTTTTGCTAAAAATTTTTTGACTTATCTGTGGAACTCATTGCCCCAAGTGGCAAACAGCAAAAAACGCACGTTGTCATCAATGTGTTTTAGTCTAAGTCAACCTAAAAACCTTTTTGCATATTCTCATTCTTCAGGATGCATAAAGAACAGTTGCCAATGTCAATTGATGCTTAGAGGATCCCCGATTAATAGGCAACTTACACTAATTGACCGTGAGAGAAAAGGAAGTGATCTCAGCAACTCTGCACAGAAAACTGTAACCGAAATGGAAAGCGCCGAGTTTTGAAGTTGAGTAAGTGATTCCGCTTTCTTATGCTGCAGATGCACATTGCTAATGGCGGCTTAGCCAAAGTGGAAGAGGTTTGGACTTTTGCGCTTCTGCAAAGCGACAATAGCTTTTCCGCCACTTATCTTTCGCTTGGTAGCCTAAAAATATATTTTGTTCCACATCCAATTACGATTGCGTGATGTAAGAGGATTAAATTTCCCCTGATATCACATTGAATATTCCTACATGTACACACATAAATCATCTGCTTAGGATACCACGGCCTTCAGCAGTCACACTCATGTTTAAATCCAACTTATATTGCTCTCCAAAAGGATATTAGCAAGGTGAACATCGATGTAAAAAATAGGAAAAAAATTCAATGCTCTTTCGAGACTGACATTACCGCAACAGGCTTTAACGCGCGAAGCAGATTTGTGTTGTACTTCCGAAGAAGAAAGAGAAGCCCGACCATCAACATGTGTCGATAATCAAAACGATAATCTGGAGCAACAGATGTGAGGTGCGGGTCATCGAGTAAGAGATTGACCATAATCGGAACCGATCAAAGACGTTAGGATATGATTGATGGGCTGTTATAACAATAATGTAGTACAGACGATTCGTTCCGGCTGTGGTGGCTAGAAGATATGTACCGTGGATTGAAAATTGGATGGAGGCAAAGTTTTCTTCATGTTCATTGAGTTGCAAGATGGGTCAGTCCCCAATTTCATGAACTACGGCCCTTGCATCAATTTTCAGCAATAATACTTTTATTAGACGACCAAAAAGTTCTTAATTTTGGATCAGATTTTCATCTTACAAGGAGAGGATACTTAGTCGAAAGCACCAATCCAAATGAGACATTTATCATCTTAAAGCGCTTGAAACGCTGATTTCAAACCTGTAGTTTCTAGCAGCGGAGCGGTTTTGTAGAAGGTGTTATGAGGGGTGTTTCCCTCTGGGGTTGAGGCGCCCTACAGCAGGTCTCCCCATATCTATGAGCACTGTTAGAGGAGTACCAACTGGTGGCAACGCCTAGTGGTAAGTAATTTGATGAAGATTACAATAAGGATTACAATACTCATATTAATTTGATTTTATAAGCATTTCTAACTTCGGTTAGCATCCATATCATCAGAAATTTCAGGCTTTAGGGCTTCAAAGCCATTTGAAAGCCAAAAATTGCGATAAAGTTGCATGCGAAGAGGATCAAAATTTTGACACTCTCTTTATCAAGCAAGGCACTTACCACTAGGCAAGTTGCCACCAGTTTGTACTCCTCTACAGTGCTCATAGATAAGAAACCTGTTGGAGGGCGCCTCAACGCCAGAGGGAAACACCCCTAGTAACTCCTTCTACAAAAACCGCTCCGCTGCTAGGAACTACAGATTTGGAATCAGCGTTTCAAGCGCTTTAAGATGACTTATGTCTCATCTAGATTGGTGCTTTCGACTAAGTATCCTTTCCTTGTTAGATTTGATCTTACTTGAACCATAGAGGGGTTTAGAAAAAAGGCGAATCTACTTCTAAAGTCATCCTCATATTGTGACAGAAATACGGTAAGGCTGTCCGTACACGCATCTAAGTGCAAATCCCAGCCAAAAGTCCTAGATTACCTTGTCGAAACTCGCGAACAAATCCTTTGATCCGCTGAAAACTGTCTTGTTCCGACATCGAACACGCAGAAAGACAAATTGCTGTCTTAGGGATGATCCGTTCCCAAAGACACTGCTGTGCGAATGAATATTCCATCGTCATCTTAGGCTAGGTAGGTTGGTGTAAGAGGGAAATGGGAAACAAGCGTATCAATCGCAAAATTCATCATGCTAACGAGGGCCAACACTAAAATCTAGATAAATAATGGACCAAGGTACAATGAAGGACTATTTTCTTGTTGTGAGCAGATCCATAACCTTTCAAAATCTCGAAAAATCTCTTTTTAAAAGAATAGAGGCTAAAAGGTAGTCATAGTCCTTTCATAGAAAGGATGGCTGTTAGGTGGAAATATTGCTTTCATAGGAAAGCAGACTGGAAATTACAAACTAGGGTGCACTCGGAAGCAAAACGAACAAAGGGAACAGAAATCGTACGAATTCTAGCATATTGTATCAAGCCCAAGTCAGTTTCTTCGCGCATTTCTGGCTTGTATATCTCATTCATTAAAATCGCCTAACATTAGGAAAGCAGGTATAAAAAGTGGGAAGAATATCAACCAAAGTGGATGAGATGTGGAATGTGGTGGATGGCCCACAGGCGATGCTTCTGCTGACAACAGGCGGATTTAGCATTGCTTCGTAATATTTGTAGAGTGACATACATACAAGAAATTCCGTCCTGCTCAGACATAACGGACGAACTGAACAAGACGGATGTGAACAATAGAGAAGCGTAGGCGCAAAGGAGCTGGACTCAATGTAAGATATTTGGAGAAATTGGAGCCTCGTATTCGCAAGTGTAGTCATGATATAGGAGAAAGTTGCTGGAAAAAAAGTAGTTTTCAGCTTGATAACGTAGTGATAACCATAAAAAATTGAAGTATGTATAACTCCTTTCAGACATGGAGAATACGAATATTACAGCAAAAGCATCTTTTTCGTAAAGGAGGGAATCCTTGTGCACAGATCAGCAATGCAAAGAAAAGTAGCGAGGACATCCTTCATACGAAACGACTATTGCACTATTATTCTCGTTCAGCAGGGGAGCCGCAAGACCAGCTGGACGGATACTTTCCTAAGAAAAACAGGCAGTAGTGGAGGGCTCAGCGGGAATGGAGCAACATTTAGAAAATTTGGTAAGGGCAGAGACAATAAGAATCGAAAAAAGATTGCATTTATGCAATATGTCCCACTCTCAAAGTTGATTCTAGTTGTTGTATCAGCAGCGATCGTCCAGCCACGAGTTGGTTTCCATGAACGAACGAGGATCGTCTTTGCTAAGTGCTAGAGCACTCTCTAATTGCATAATGATCCGAAAAATGCCCCGTTCTCTAGTTTGACGGATGACCAACTGAATTGCGCGTCGGAGGTAGTTCCGGTTCCTAATAGCTATACATGCAGCTTTAAAAGGGGAACGATTTTTAGAGAAGATAATTCAAAACAGACACAAACGTGAGCACTCAAAGCACTAGAAAGCAGTGAGATTTATGGTATTTGCTTTAACGTCAGTGATATGATGGATACTAACTTCTAGTATTTATTTGAGAAACGCAGAGAATTTTTGAGAAAATGCTGGCTGTCGAAAATATCTGGCCCTCTCCAACTAAGACTGTACAGTAAAAACGATAGCCAATGAGAAACCTCTGTGGTTTTAGGGCGTTTATGATTTAGATGCACTACTTGATTTGTATGCTATAGGGGGAACGACATTCTTTACTTCTACGTGGCAGTAGAGAACAAAAATAAAAGACACTTACAGTTAAGCTAAAGCTTGATTTACCTTCAAATCGGTCAAGTACTGCGATTTTCCATAATTACACAATTAAATTCTTCTGAAAAGCCCTCCAGTCAAGATTTGGTCACTTTCACTTCTGAGATAGAACTAGTTACGAGCCGTCTGATTTTTCATGACCAGCACTGTGCATATGGACCATACATGGAAAGCCAAGTTTTTGTATATGAGTGATTGAGAGTAACCAATTTTGCGCTCAAATGGGCTCCCATTGATGACGAACTCACGCATAGGGGTCGGAAAAAACGATTTCAGTTTGAGAACAGATAAGCAAGAATGCGGAGCTTGATGCAATAAAGCAAAGATTTTTTGCCAATTAATGAAAGAAAAAGCAGATTGAACATAGAGGTTTGCACTCGACATAGAATCCATACTTTCTTAGAATTCTCAGGCGAAAGGCATTTCACGCAGTGCTACATAGCAAAGTCTAGGAAATAGTCTCCCATGACCCATAATTGACCGTAGTGAAATTTTGATATAGCAACTTTACAGAATTCACGCCAGAAGCATTGGTGACATTTAACAAAAGGAACGATTTTCGAAAACTGATTCAAGTACATACTTGAAAACTCATAACAGTGACAATAGCTCATTGCTGCCGCACAGTAGGGGTGCCGCAGGACCCAGCTGCACCGGTCACCTGTTTATGAAGAGATGTCCGTAGTTGTGCGAATGGGAATTTCTGACGACATACGGTAAAGAAGGCTTGAAGGAACAGCTGAAAAAGAAGATTCGGAAATTCTATTAGCTTGACGAATATAAACTGCATATTGATTTACATTGAAATTTGGAGTGAAATTTTGTTTACAATGTGGTCTTTGCGCGGCCACCGAAATTTAGAAAACATTTTTATGGGGCCCTCCCTACTAGTGGTCACACTCCATCATCAAGTGTGTCGACCCATAACTCACTCAGCCCGGGGCTATCTGTGAATGTTGGCATACTTTATAACATCCATATGTTTCGATTGCCCATTTCCTAGTTTGAGGATGACTGGTCGGATAGTGCGCTGCAGGAGGCAGACCCGCTACGATTTGCTGTTTTTGTGACTGCTAAAATTTTCGCATCAAAACCGGGCATAGAAACTGATCAAAAAGTGGAGAACTTATAATTTTAATACATATTTGCCCAGTAATTTTAAATTTCAGATTTACCACAGTATCACTACCTGTAAAGCAAAAGATACTGAAGATGTGAAGAAGCAACCTTACCAGCGCTCTAAAAAGCATCGAATTTTTACATGAAAAAAAACATATTGCAATTCTTTTTGGGCAAGGTGTACGGCTTCGAATGTGAATTTCTTCGAAACTTGAGATTGAAGAAATACAATTTATGAAATGATAATAGCTCAATCTCTTGAAGTGGAACACGTTCACATATTTCAAGAGGTCCCATTCTACTGTCATATGGTATCTAATTCGTAGTTATAAGAACGCTTGTCTTTTAAGTTTGCACGAAGCATTCAAAAATTATATTAGGAGTCGTCTAAGGCAGTGACTATAGTATTCCATTCATATGGACAAACAGAACAGTTTGGGTGCAAGTATGTTGAAATTCTTCTTCTCAAATGTAAAAATCAAAAAGAATTTCTGGCTTAGTTAATACTGCCAGACGGAGAACGGGGAGTACTAACAAACGCGACCGGCTCTTGAATTTGAAGGAATCACACAAATCAATTGAAGATCCAAGAATGGTTTAAGAGAGGATTATATAAGTGAAGATTGACATAACAAAGTTGTAATGCTTCAGTGATTTTTCTAAAATACTTCCAGAAGTTGGTGCAAACCAGTGCTAACCACGAGTCTTCAAAAAACTTCGTCACACTTTCAAGCCCAAATCCTCTTAGACTAAAAGCTCGCGTTGTTTTGAAAAGTTTCTAGCTGTTGGAGGGAAACGAGCCTCTTTTTCGTAATAGCTAGTAGCGCAGCACTGGAAACAGTTTACCTTTTACCGAAAGATGATCATCAAAAGTTAACGAAACGCTGTGAATAATTGGGTACCGCGACCTCCGCCGATGCGAAAAAAACAAAAATTGCACAGGCCCGAAGTTTGGGATATTCAAAGGAATTGAAAGAGCCAATGTCGCACTCGAATGGCTCCCAAAAACATTCCATTAGCTGAGGTAACCCAGCAGAGATAGCAAAAACGGATATAAATCGGGAATAAAGCGAGCATAGTGGTATTGGAAAAGAAAGCTAAAGTGAGATGAACGAAGCTTATAAAGTGTACAGCAGTAGAGTACAAGACGATTTAATTTGCTCGGAGCTTTTTTCGGGTAAAGCCCCAGTTCCTGAAGGGGCAATGCATTCGCAGAAGTACTCGTGCATGACAAGCCAAAAAATGCAATTTCTTGAAATTAAGGGTCAATGCAGAGATTAATTTGCCACAGCATATCCTTTTGCACATGGCTTAATAAAAGCCTTGCCCTCTTCACTCCTCCCGAATCTGGTTTTACCCTTCAAATCACTAAAAACTAAAGAAAAATTAGAACTTACAAATGTTCGCGAATATCGCCTTACAGTTTTGCTGCTGCATGTATATCGAGGGTCCTCATTGGGGTACTTATGACCTGTGATCTATTTACCACTTAAATAAAGAGGAAACAAAACATCAAAAACTGAGTAAGCTTTTTGGCTTTTTCTCAAGCTTTTAACTTATATAAATCAAGATTCTATCATAGCCAAAAAAAACTCCCGATCACATAGTGATAATGACATGAAAGCGACTAAGAAATACTTCCCAAGAAAATCTTGATACTTTTGGAATAAATTATTGGTTTTCTGAAAGAATGACATGTGTATTGCACAAAAGTAAACAACATCAGAACAGCCATCGCGCAATACGTGATGAAAAAAATTTTTTCTTCGCTGCATTCGCAAGTTTTTGTATTTCTACATATCTCATTTTATCATCACAGCTGATGTCGTGTTTGAGTATCTCATTTAATAATAAACGCTAAAGTGAAGCAGAATGAAATAGGAACGGAGGCATTGAAAAAAAAAGCAGATTCGAGAAAAAATATACGCTTTTAAACAACAAAGCATACGCATGTGCCGATAAAAGATGGATTTCCTGCAAATTCTGCAATAATGTCTCCTTCCCGATGCTTGCTTCATGTCATCGAGAAGCATAATTTGTTATGCTCGCATCGCGCACCCGAAAATGCACACTTTTGATGGCAACCTGCCAATTATTGGCGAGTAATCCGTTTTTAATTGATGGTTCCTGAAGAATGCTTATTGCTATACATGTGTGATGCTGAGCCGTAAACAACACCAGTGAGCACAGAAACGAGTCTCATAAATGTGTGAATGCAAGCTATGGTAGGTAGCTATTAGGCTAGTCCAAAAGTCTTCCACTGTAATTCCCGAAACCTATCCAGTTTCGATATGAATTGCATGACTTGATGCTTCGGCGAAAGGAAATAATGCACTTCCTTGCAGCACCAGAAATAGGAATCATTCGAGAAGATAGCAAAGATTCAGCCTAAGAGAGGGTCTCAAATTTTGCAAAATCCCCCCTAGATTGCAAAAAATGCTATAAGAAATGCAATAAAATCCGATATCGTCGGCGATATTGGTTTTGTAACCTATCCTCCCTCTGCAACAGAAAATGCTAGTCATTGAGCACTCTTAGGACAAAATTTCGCCAATTTGATGCAAGACTTCCGGACTAAGCTAACAGTCAAATTAGCAACCTCGAACTTTAAGCAATCTAATAAAGCGTTTCAGACTTTTTTACTGGCAGTAGGTGCCAGTAAAAAACTATGCTTGCGTTGGATGAGCCTGGAAAAGGAAAGACTTGTGAGTGACTCGTTGTGGCACAACACGATTGTTATGTGGGAAAGTCTGCACAAAGCTTCCCAGCTCTTTGTGGTATGGATGTGTACGAAATGATCTGGATTCTCACTACACGGAACAAGCTTTTGTCCCTAGAAGGAATGCCCCAGCTAGTTCAAATTATTAGAGTTAAAATTAGAATGACTGGAATTTTGTGCTGAAATTTTTGGATCCAAGTCTGCAAGACTTAGCCTAAGTCAGCCATTTTCGTTCTCAGAAAAGGATACATAGAGAACAGTTCTTAGCTGCACGGATTGGATCTGACTTTTCTCTAAATAAAAAACTACGTGGACTAGATGATATGTAGAAAAGAAAAAGAGGGTAAACTTCGGGTAACGTGGTCCATCATTGTGACACCGGCTGTCCATCTTAACATACGCGTCTCCATCACGCTGATCCTTCTTTCTTCGTTCCTAGTACACGGCCAACATTCGCTGCCATACAGAGCAGTTGGGCGGACTACAGTTCGATACAGCTGCGATTTCAGCTTGAGCGGCATCCGCTTGTCACATAGTATTCCTGTGAGGCTTCTCCATTTCGTCCAAGCTGCATTTATTCTACTGGTAATTTCGTCTTGAAGCGTGCCGTCTGCAGATATGCGACTTCCCAGATACTTGAAGGTAGAGGTCTTCTTGATTGAAGCGTTCGCAATCTCGATAGTACCGGGGTTTGAGTTCCCAGTTCCATATATTCGGTCTTCGTGGTGTTGATCTTCAGGCCATGTAGCTCCAGTTCGCTTTTCCACTTCTGCACTTCCGCCTCCAATTCTTTTCTGCTTCTTGCCATTAACATCACGTCATCTGCGTACATCAGGGCCCATGGAGGTTGACGTATGAAGCCTTTGACTATCGTATCCACGACCGTGATGAAGAGGAGTGGTGACAGTACGGAACCTTGGTGAACTCCGGCGTTTATCTTGAAGTCTTTTGTACGTCCTGCTGCTGTTTGTACATGGCTAGTGGCATCTTTGTATAGCATCCTGATCCAGTTCACGTATTCTTCAGGCACCATGTGCTTTCGCAGTGACCACCATATGACATCGTGCGGCACTTTATCGAATGCTTTCTCCAGATCGAGGAACGCTGCATGTAGTTCACACTGCATTTCTCTGCTTCTTTCCATCATTATCCTGGCAGCATGGATAGCATCTGTTGTGCTGCACCCTTTTACGAATCCACATTGGTTCGGAACCAGCTCCACGATGCTTCGCAGTCTTGATTCTAGAATTCTTTCGAAGATCTTCAGGGTATGGCACATCAGTCGGATGGGGCGGTACGTTGAACAGTCAGCTACGTCGCCTTTGTTCTTCCATATTGGTATTGTCGTGCTGCTGTACCAGTCGGTGGGGATCTTCTTGGACTCTATTATCTGATTTAGAAGTCGCGTTAGCCATCTTACTCCCGCTTGACCACATTCCTTCCAGAATTCGTTGGGGATGTCGTCGGGGCCTGTCGCCTTGCCATTCTTCGTTCTCATTATGGCGATGCGGACTTCTTCTTCTGTGATGGTTGGGACCGGTCCTTGTACAGGCTCAGCTGAAGACGTCGATTCGTATTCGTGACTTGTGGACGCCATCTCTGCGAAGTATGCTCTCCATGTTTCTTTTATCTCTTGCGGTTCTCTGAGCACCCTTCCATTTACATCCTTGATATTGCAGAAGTGCTCTACATCTTTAGCGGCGTTTGCTCTTCTCTTCGCGAGTCGGTAGATGTCTCGTTCACCTTCGCGGGTGTGAAGCTTTCTGTAGAGTTCTTCCATGTACCCTTCTTTCGCCTGTTTGACACTCCTCTTTGCTGCTCGCTTCGCGTCTAGGTACTTCTGGTGAGCATCTTCTGTTTGCGACTTCTGCCATATCCTGTAGGCTGTCTTCTTCTTCTTTATCACGATCTGTACGTCTTGATTCCACCACCAAGTTTCCTTGTCAATCTTCGGTCTTCCGGGTTTTGTGCACCCCACTAGATCACCAGCTACTTGATGGATGTTGTTCTTCAATCTCGTCCAGGATCGTTCTGTACGGTTTAAGAGGAATGGAAGTATAGAAAATTTGGTAAGGCTACATATGGTTCCCTTGAGTAGCGGGACTATAACTCTCGAGAACTAATGTTGTGATAATGAATAATCAGAAATAACTATACTCCAAGATAAATGCCGCATAGTTCATTCTATAGAAGAATTATATTAACAACGATGCCTAAAACGGTTTCGTTTCCATGAACGAACGAGGATGACTTTGCTAAGTGCTAGAGCACTCTCTAATTGCATAATGATCCGAAAAAAGCCCCATTTTCTAGTTTGACGGATGACCATGAATTGCGTACAGTTGGAGGTAGCTCCGGTTCCTATTAGCTATTATGCGAGGTTTCAAAATAAAAGAGGAACGATTTTCAGAAAAGATAATTCAAAACGGACGCAAACGTGAGCACTCAGAGCATTAGAAAGCAGTGAGATTTATGGTATTTGCTTCAACGTCACTGATATGATGGACACTAGCTTCTAGTATTTTTTAGAATGCAGAGAATTCTTGAAAAAATGCTGGCTGTCGAAAATATGTGGCCCTCTCCAACTAGTACTGTATAGTTGGAAACCATATCCAATGAGAAACCTCCATGGGTTTAGGGCGTTTATGGTGTTTAGATGCATCAGCTTGAGTCGTATGCAATTCTACGTGGCAGAAGAGATCAAAAAACTAAGATAAGCTTACAGTTAAGTTAGAGCTTAGCTTCAAATAGGTCAGCACTGCGATTTCGCCAGAATTACAATAAAATTCTTGTGAGAAGCCCTCCAGTCTTGACAAAAGACTTTTGTCACTTTTACTTCTGAGACAAAACTAGTTACGAGCCGTTTGATTTCCCATGACCAGCACTGTGCATATGGATTTTCTTTTGAGAAGCGAAGTTTTTGGATATGCAGCGTTAATTGAAAGTAACCAACTTTGAGCTCAAATGGTTTCCCATTGACTGACGAACTCAATGCGTATGGGTCGGAAAAAACGATTTCAATCCGGGAATACGCAAGCAAGAATGCGGAGGTTAATGCAATAAAGCAAAGATTTTTTGCCAGTTAATGGAAAAAAGCAGATTGAACGAGGTTTGCACTCGATATAGAATCCATACTTTTTTAGAATTCTCAGGCGAAGGGCATTTCAAGCAGTGCTAAATAGCAAAGTCTAGGAAATAGTCTCCCATGACCTATAGATGACCGTACTGAAATTTTGATATATCAACTTTACAGAATTCACGCCAGAAGCATTGGTGACATTTAACCGAAGGAACGATTTTCGAAAACTGATTAAATTACTTGAAAACTCATAACAGTGACAATAGCTCATTGCTGCCGCACAGTAGGGGTGCCGCAGGACCAGCTGCACCGGTCACCTGTTTATGAAAAGATGTCCGTAGTTGTGCGCGACATGGGAATTTTTGACGATATACGGTAAAGAAGGCTTGAAGGAACAGCTGAAAGAGAAGATTCGTAAATTCTATTAACTTGGCGAACATAAGCTGGATATTGATTTACATTGAAATTAAAAGTGAAATTTTGTTTACAATGTGGTCTTTGCGCGACCACCCAAGTTTAGAAAACATTTCTATGGGGCTCTCCCTACTAGTGGTCACACTCCATCATCGAGTGTGTCGGCCCATAACTCGCTCGACCTGGGGCTACTTGTGAATGTTGACATACATTTTAAACATTCACAAGTTTCGATTGTCCATTTTCTAGTTTGAGGATGACTAACCGGATAGAGCGCTGCAGCCGGCGGACCGCTACGCTTAGAAGTTTTTATGACTGCTAGAATCTTTGCATCAAAGCAAGACATAGAAAGCGATCAAAAAGTGGAGAACTATCAATTTTCCGCAAATATATATTTGCCAAAAAAAATCAAATTTTGGATTTACCACACTATCACTACCTGTAAAGCAAAAGATACATCTATTCCCAGTGTATAAATGAAGAAGTGAAGAAGCAACCTTATCAACGCTTCTAGAAAGCATCGAATTTTTACATAAAAAAAACATATTGCAATTCTTTTTGGGCAAGGTGTACGGCTGTGAATGCGAATTTCTTCGAAACTCTTGAGATTGAAGAAATTCAATTCATGAAATGATAATATCTCAATTTCTTGAAATGGAACACGTCCACATGATTTCAACAGGTCCCATTCTACTGTCATATGGTCGAATTCTACTGTCATATGGTATCTAATTCGAGCTATAAAAATGTATGTTTTTCAAATTTGCACAAAACATTCAAAAATTATACTAGGAGTCGTCTAATGAGGCAGTGTATTCCATTTATGTGTACAAACAAAACAGTCTGAGAGCAAGCATGTTAAAATTTTTTCTCACAAACAAGAAGAGTTTTGGTTCAGTTGATACTGCCAGGCGAAGAACGGGAAGTACTAACCAACGCGAGCGGCTCTTGAATTTAAAGGAACCAGACAAATTAATTGAAGATCGAAGAATTGTTTGAAAGAGGAATATGTAAGTGAAAGTCAACATAACAAAGTTATAATGCTTCAATGGTTTTTCTAAAATACTTCCAGAGTTTGGTGCAAACCAGTGCTAACCACGAGGCTTCCAAAAAACTTCGTCAAACTTTTATCCCAAATCCTCTTAGACTAAAAGTCGCGTTGTTTTTGAAAAGTGTTTAGCTCTAGGAGGGAAACGAAACCTCTTTCCCGTAGATCGGCTAATAGCCCCGAAAGTGGTTTACCTTTCACCAAAACTTGCATCATCAAAAGTTAACCAAACTCTGTGAATAATTAGGTACCCGCGACCTCTGCTGATGCGAAAAGAACAAAAATTGCGAATGCCCAAAGTTTGGATATTCAACGTAATTGAAAGTAGCCAATGTCGCGCTCGAATGGCTCCCAAAAACATTCCATTAGCTGACGAACTCAGCAGGGATAGCAAAAACGAATATAAATCGGGAATAAAGCGAGCATAGTGGTATTGGGAAAGAGAGCTAAAGTGAGATGAACGAAGCATATAAAGTGTACAGCAGTAGAGTACAAGACGATTTAATTTGCTCGGAGCTTTTTTCGGGTAAAGCCCCAGTTTTGAAGGGGCAATGCATTCGCATAAGTACTAGGCATGACAAGCCAAAAATGCAATTTTTTTGAAAATAAGAGTAACTGCGGATTACTTTGCCACAGCATATCCTTTTGCGCATAGCTTAATATAGAAATTGACGGGAAAAAGCAAAAAGCACGAAATTGAGAATATTCTGCTAGCCACGCCCAGGGGAAAGTGTGGTAGCCATGGATTACATTAGATCTACAGTTGAGTTGATCTCATGGGGAAAAAGCTCCGACAGCAAGGAAGCCGCTTTGACAGGACCAGAAAGATCTGAGGCTTTAAGCCACAGCCGTAATAGTCTGCCCGTTCACCGCACTCGGCTTGTGTCAACGCCCATTTCTTACAATTAAAAATGTTTCGGTGGTGCCCATAACACAAATTTCCGCTTTCGAGCTTGAAACCCCCTCCCCATCCTCTACGCCGAAATTTGGTTGCAACAATCTCAGATCGCTGGAAAGGAAAAAAGTTAGAGCTGACTAATGTAGAGTGCCGCATTACATTTTTATTGCTGTATGTAAGGAGGAATCCTCACGGAGAGTAATAATTTTGAACTGTGATCTACTTACTTACCACAGACTCTTACATTTCTACAACTGATTTTGATGTTGACACTAAATAAAAAGGAAACAAAACATTAAAAACTGAGTAAGCTTTTTGACTTCTTCTTAAGCTTTAACAAACTCATGTAAATCAAGATTCTATCGATAGTCAAAAAACACCCCATCACATAATGATAATGAGATGAAAGCGACAAAGAAATACTTCTCAAGAAAATCTTGATAATTTTGGGATAAGTTATTGGTTTCCCGAGAGGATGACATGTGTATTGCATAAAAGTAAACAACAGTAAAACAGCCATCAGGCAATACGTAATAAAAAAAATTTGCTCGAAGCTTTTTTCGGGTAAATCCCTAGTTTCTAAAGGGGCAACGCATTCGCAGAAGTACTGGTGCATCACCAAAAAATTCGAATTTCTTTTTTAAAATAGAGTAAATGCAGATTACTTTGTTACAGCACATGCTTTTGCACATAATTTATATACAATACGTGATGAAAAAATATTTCGCTGCATTCGCAAATTTTTGTATTTCTGTCTCATTTTTTATCATCAAGCTAATCTCAGGTTCAAATATCTAACTTGGTAAAAATTGCTAAATTGAAACAGAATGAAATAGAACGATAACAGAGGCACTGAAAAAAGCAGATTAGAGAAATTCACGCATTTAAACAATAAATGGAAAGCATACGCGTGATGCTGATAAAACGTAGATATTCTGCAAATTTTGCAATAATGTCTCCTTCCAGATGCTTGCTTCATGTCACCGAGAAGCATGATTTGTTGTGCTCACATTGCGCACGCGAAAATGCGCACTTCTAATGGCAACCTGCCAATTATTGAGGAGTAATCCGTTTTTAATTGATGGTTCCTGGACGAATGCTTATTGCTATACATGTGTGATGCTGAGCCGTAAACAACAACAGTGGGCACAAAAACGAGTCTCATAAATGTGTGAGCGCCAGCAATGGTAGGCTAGTCCAAAAGTCTTGCACCGTAATTTCCGAAATTTATTCAGTTTCGATATAAATTGCATGACTTGATGGTTTTGGAGAAAGGAAATAATGCACTTCCTTGCAGCGCCAGAAATAGGAATCATTATAGAAGATAGCAAAGATTCAGCCTAAGAGGGGATCTCAAATTTTGCAAGATTTCGCCTAGATTGCAAAAAATGCTATAAGAAATGCAATAAAATCCGATATCGTCGGCGATATTGGTTTTGTAACCTATCCTCCTCTGCAATAAAAAATGCTAGTCATTGAGCACTCTTAGGACAAAAATTCGCCGTTTTTGGTGCAAGACTTTTGGACCAAAGAGGCAACTCAAATTAGCAACCTCAAACTTTAAGCAATTTAATGAATTGTACCAGACTTCTTTACTGGCAGTAGGTGCCAGTAAAAAAACTATGCTTGCGTTGGATGGGCCTGGGAAAGGAAAGATTTGTGAGTGACTCATTATGGCACAACACGATTGTTATGTGGGAAAGTCTGCACAAAGCCTCTCGAGTCTTTGTGAAAAGGGGTGTGTACGAAATGATCTGGAAACTCATATAACAAAGTTTTGACCACAGAAGTGATGTCCCAGCTTGTTTAAATTATTGAATTCAATATGATTGAAAGTTTGTGCTGAGATTGGCTCTAGACGGTTCACACAGGTTTATTTTGAGTCAGCCTATTGACTTCAATAATTTGAACAAGCTGGGACATCACTTCTATGGTCAAAGCTTTGTTATATGAGTTTCGAGATCATTTCGTACACATTCCTGAAACCTTTTTTGCTTGCTTTCATTCTTAGAGATGTACAGAGAATAGTTGCTGCTGTCAAATGATATTTGGAGAATCATCGATTTATAGGCAGCTTACACTAACTGTCCGTGAGAGAAAAGGAAGTGATTTCAGCATCTTTCCACCGAAAACTGTAACCGAAATGGAAAACGCCGACGTTTAAGGATGAAGAATGTAAGAGATCCCTCTTTCCTATGCTGCAGTGCACACTCGTAATGATTGCTTAGCCAAAGTGGAAGAGGTTTGGACTTTTCCGCTTCTGCAAAACGGACATTAGCTCTTCTGCCACTTATTCTTCCAGCTTGTTAGCAAAAAGAATATTTTGTTCCACATTGCGCTTACAGCTTTTATGCAGCGTAGATAAGTATTTGAGTCAGCTAAAGTAATCCAGAATAGATAAACAAGGTTATACGGGATACAGATGTGAAACGATTGCGATGCGATTGCGTGATGTAAGACGATTAATTTTCCCTGCTATCACATTGAATATTCCTAATCATGTACACAAATAAATCATCTGCTTAGGGTGCCACGGTCTTCTGGACCCGTTTTTGCAAACTCATGAATGATATTGCAAAATTATCGGTCATCGATGTAAAAAATAGGAAACTGGGAAAGCTCTTAATTCGAGGATGAAATGAGTGTAGATGAGCTTCAGCGTAAGAAGAGGGTCTCTGTTGTACTTCCGAAGGAGAAAGAGAACCGCCACCATCAACATGTGTCGATAATCATAGTAATAATCTGAAGCAACAGATGTGAGGTGCGGGCAGAGGTGCGATAGGGGGATCCGGGTCCCCCAAAAGTGAAGGTGGTTTCAGCTACCACTGGCCGGCCAAAAGTGAAGGTGGTAGTGTCGGACACTCACCTCCCAAAAACGTCGACGGGGGGGGGGGGGGGGAGGTGCGGGGGGAGGATAGAACGGACGAACGGAGCTGTCTTTCTAGGTCTAACGTCGACCCAACGGCCCTCTTTAGGGCCACAGATACGATGAATATTAAAAATATCTATAAATTTTATTTATAAAAATTTAAAATAGACGTGTTTAGTAAATGGTGTATTTGGAAGTAAAGCTTAGCAAAACTGTACGGATTTTATTAAGCAAATTATGTTATAACGTATAGCGAAGGAAGTAGGTCGATCCAGGCAGTAACGGCGGAGAACCAGAATTTTGAATATTTAAATAGTGAAAAATCATGCGAAATTTCCACTATTATAAATCTGTTGTTTGAAGATGTCAGCAGTTGCGACTTCATAGGTTTTAAAGAGTAAATGTTGCTCTATCAGCTAGTGAAGGAATCTGGTCGATTTAAAAGATAGTCGTTGAAAACCAGAGTTCTAAAACTTTACGCCATTTTTGCGTGTTTTTTGACTGTTGAGAGTTAAACTCTTATAAATCTTGAATGTGGAAGTGTATGATGTTGCGACTTCATAGCTTTTATAGAGTAAGGTTTGCCTTATCAGAATATGTCTTGTTCTTTCCGATCCATTGAAACACCTCCGAGATCCAGAGTCATGAAAAAGCAGGTAAAAAAGAGCTTTTTGAAATTCAACAGCTCATAACTTCTTCAGAACTGCATGAATCATGTTGCGACTTCATAGGTTAGATTCCTCTCATCAAGGGCTTTCAGATGATATATAATATGTGGGGGTTTCGCGCCTCTTACGGCATATGCCCGGGGGGGAGACTTTTTAGGCCAAAGTCTCCCCCTCGCCCATTTTAATGTATTGGCTGGAGGCTGCCGGGGGAGACTTTGGCCTAAAAAGTCTCCCCCCCGGACATATGCCGTAAGAGGCGCGAAACTCCCACATATTATATACCATCTGAAAGCTCTTGACGAGAAGAATCTAACCTATAAAGTCGCAACATGATTCGTGCAATCCTGAAGAAGTTATGAGCTGTTGAAATTCAAAAAGCTCTTTTTTACCTGCTTTTTCATGACTCTGGATCTCGGAGGTGTTTCAATGGATCGGAACGGACAAGACATATTCTGATAAGGCAAACCTTACTCTATAAAAGCTATGAAGTCGCAACATCATACACTTCCACATTCAAGATTTATAAGAGTTTAACTCTCAACAGTCAAAAAACACGCAAAAATGGCGTAAAGTTTTAGAACTCTGGTTTTCAACGGCTATCTTTTAAATCGAACAGATTCCTTCACTAGCTGATAGAGCAACATTTACTCTTTAAAACCTATGAAGTCGCAACTGCTGACATCTTCAAACAACAGATTTATAACAGTGGAAATTTCGCATGATTTTTCACTATTTAAATATTCAAAATTCTGGTTCTCCGCCGTTACTGCCTGGATCGACCTACTTCCTTCGCTATACGTTATAACATAATTTGCTTAATAAAATCCGTACAGTTTTGCTAAGCTTTACTTCCAAATACACCATTTACTAAACACGTCTATTTTAAATTTTTATAAATAAAATTTATAGATATTTTTAATATTCATCGTATCTGTGGCCCTAAAGAGGGCCGTTGGGTCGACGTTAGACCTAGAAAGACAGCTCCGTTCGTCCGTTCTATCCTCCCCCCGCACCTCCCCCTCCCCCCCCCCCCCCCGTCGACGTTTTTGGGAGGTGAGTGTCCGACACTACCACCTTCACTTTTGACCGGCCAGTGGTAGCTGAAACCACCTTCACTTTTGGGGGACCCGGATCCCCCTATCGCACCTCTGCCCGCACCTCACATCTGTTGCTTCAGATTATTACTATGATTATCGACACATGTTGATGGTGGCGGTTCTCTTTCTCCTTCGGAAGTACAACAGAGACCCTCTTCAGAGACCCTATCGCACCTCTGGGTGCGGGTCATCGAATAAGAGACCGACCATAATCGGAACCGATGAAAGACATTAGAATATGATTGATGGGCTGTTATAACAATTCAACAGTACAAATGACGCGTTCAGGCCATGACGGCTGGAAGGCATGCATCATAGATTGAAAACCGGATGGAGGCAAAGTTTTTAAATACTTATTAACTCGCAAAATGGGTCAAATCCCAAATTCACGAACTATGGCTCATTGCGATAATTTTCAGCAATAACGCTGTCATTACTGGTCACCCAGAGAAAATCCCTGCAATGCCTCTTAAGATTTTAGGTCAGACTTGACCTTACTTAGGCCCATGTAATGGGCTGAGGAAAAAGTCAAATCCAGTAAGTGTAACATCCAAAGTCACTCTCATATTGTGACAGGGATACGGTAAGGCTGTCCGTACACGCATCAAGCGCAAATCTCGACCGAAAGTCCCTAGAGTATTTTGCCGCAGCGTACAAATCCTTTGATCCGCTAAACTGTCGTGTTCCAACATCGAACACACAGGAAGACAAATGGCTGTCTTAAGGATGATCCGTTCTCAAAGAGACTGGTGTTTGGATGAAAATGTTATATCGTTGATCATCCCAGAGAGCACGTAGCATTGTTTTGCTGATTGGGGAGCGTAGGGTGTGTTAGCCCTTGTTGGCGAGATTTATCATGCAAAAAGCGAATCCAGACAAGAGTGTTGATATGCGGGGCATCAAACGCAAGTAGTCAGGTTCGGTGCTAACAATAAGAGCAGACCTTCAATGGTTGTTGAAAGAGCTGGTCACAAAAAGTATAAAATTTTAGAAGTTTTAAGAATAGTCCATGCACTTTTGAAGAAGCAAAAGGTCAGCATGAAGCATGACTATGTTGCAGCCTTTTTATGGTAAAAAAAATAGTTTTTTTGTGAGAACAAGAAGATTGGAAAGCTGGAGAATCAAAATACGCTGAAAAACGGGGCAACAAATTGTGAAAGCAATTATCTTCCAAGGCTCATAAACGTATTCCATGTCAAACTTCAATAAATACTTTTTAGGTACAATGGTACTTCATATGATGATCTACCGTAACCCTGCAATGCGTTATGAAGTTTATGATTTTGTGGGAACATAGGGGACCCGAATTCCATCACGAGCAGGAAATTAATTGCTTATTGGAAAGGGCCGATAGCATCAGAGTCAAAATTTCCCTCAATTGAGTAGGAGTAGTAAAACATGATGTTTATACATATGACGTATTCTCTTTCCAAGATATGTAATTCATCAAAATTTTGAGAAATTGTATTGTGGCCCAGTCTTGTTGTGCGCCTTTCACCTTCCATTTCGTACGCCTTACAGTAAAAAAGGAAGCAAGAAGATCAAAAAATTCAAAGAATTCTAGCCGAAGTGAATGAGATGTGAGACGTAGTGGTGGATGGATGAAAAGTGATGTTTTTGCCAACAACAGTCAGATATACAGGGTGTCCCAAAAAAATGTGAACACTGTTTGATCGTTAATAACTCCCTTGCTTTTATGTCTTTCGCCGAGCTTGAGGCATCATTCTATAGAGCGAGGTCTAACTTAGATCTGTAGTATAGAGCGAATCGCCAATCTCTCTTCATTACTGTAGGATTACGGTAGGAATTTTGACAAAGACTTTAAACCGTTGAAAGACATATTCTGCCTCGGAACAAAACTAAACAAGTCAAAAACTTTTATACATGGGTAATGGAAGCCGCTGAGTTCAAATATGAAATTTTCACTTCACTGTGACCCTTCTTTCCAAGGTTATCCCAGGTAAACCTTAATAACCGAATTTCCAGCATTTGTCAAAAATGTGATTACACCTTCAAAAAAGCTAAAAACACTCGTAAAAAGTTGTGTTATGGAATCAGCGTGGGCAAAAACCCCAGTACACGATTTCTCAGATTTTTTGGAGAAAATTTTGTCAAATGGCATATTTCATAATAGATCCACATGCCAGAAGTTCATACCGTAATCCTACAGTAATGAAGAGCCATCGGTGATTCGCTCCACACCACAAATCTAAGTTGAACCTCGCTCTACAGAATGGTGCCCCAAGCTCGGCGAAAGACATGAAAGCAACGGAGTTATTAAGGATCAAACAGTGTTCACATTTTTTTGGGACACCCTGTATTAGTGCTTCGTAAATTTTGGAGTGACATACAAAAAATTCTGTCTTGGACCGACATAACTGACGAGCTGAACAAGCTAGATAAGAAATGGGAAAGATGAGCGTAAAGGAGCCGACTCCAGGAAAAGAAGTTTTCTTTTCACATACGGTGGCTTTTTGTAGAAATCAAAAGCAGCAGGATTGTCATAGTCCATTTACGAGACAGAAAGAGAATTTTGTACATTTGGCTCAGAAACTTATCGGTGTGCAACTAAAAAGACATCGCATTGGAAAATTGAAAAATCAAAGCAAACCCATCCCCGAAATGGAGATCACGAAAAATATAGTGACACGTTTGGGATGAGAAGCATCGTAAAGTTTGCGAAGAAGGAATTCTGTGTGCATAAATCAGAAATGCAAAGAAAAGTAGCGAGGATAGCGGTCATGCGTCCTTCATACGAAATGACTATTGCCACATTATTCCTGCTCAGCAGGGGTGCCGCATGACCAGCTGGACGGATTGATGACTTGTTGGATAACAAGACCGTAGTGAGTACGGCCCCGGAACACAAAAATGCGTGAAATGGCAGGGCTCCGGAGCGCGAAGTGGCATACTCGCGCGATATGCCCGCCGAAGGTATCCCTTCGACTGTCTGAGAAGTGAGAAACTCGGAACAGCGAATTCCAAAATAAACGCAATGGTATTTTGCATTATTTCCTGCAAAATAGTAACAAAAGGTGACTGGTCATGCGTCATGACTGATGATGCGCGCTTAATGATGTGAACATAAGAGACATACTGCGATATAGCAAAGAGGGATATCGGAACAAAAACGGGAGAGTTAGAAAAGTTTTTTGCTTGCAGTTCCCGGATATTTTTTGAAGGAAGGAAAGTAATTGTTAGCTCCAGTAAAAGTGAAAAATTTAAAAGCTGGAGATGCTGATTTTGACGTTGAAGGAGCCAAGATGCAGGAAAGGTTTATCCGTTCTAAAGTATGTTTTTCGGAACCCCTGTGAAGATTTACTTCACAAGGTGACAACAGCTCAATTCGTAGAATTGCAAGTTTTACTCATTATTACGATGAATCTCATCTACTTTCTTAGAGCCAAATTCTTCTTTCAAATGGCCATCCGATTCAGAGTCTTGTAGGATGTAACAGCTATAAAAACGTTCGCCTTTCAAGTTGGCATGAAAAAGTCAAAAATTAAACTACCAGACGTCTAATAAGTTTACAAATATTTCATTCATATGTACAAAAACATAATATTGAGAGCAAACTTGTGAACATTCTTCTTCTCAAAAATAAAAAATGAAAAGAATTGATGGCTTACTAAACAGTGCTAAGGGAAAGGAAATAGCAACCGCGATTCGCTCTAATTTCTCAAAACAAACAAGATAATTTTTTCGAAAATGTTTCAAAAATGATGTTAGAGAGGAATAGTATGTAAGTAAAAGCCTACGTAACAATGTTGACAATGTTTCAGTGGTTTTTCTAAATTATTTCCAGAATCTGGTGCTAACCAGTGCTAACCGCGAACCTGTCTAAAAACTTCGCAGAAATGCACAAATCCTCTTAGACTAAGAGCTCGCTTTTTTTGGAAGTTTTAGCTGTATGAGCAAAACGAGCCTTTTTCTCAGTAGTCAGCTAATGGCTCAGCATTGAAAATGAGTTTCCGCAGAATGAATCACTAAAAGTTTCTTGACGAAACAACGTGAATAAATGGCGAATGCGACCTTCGCTGATGCGAAAAGAACAAAAATTGAAGGCCCAAAGTTTGGATATTCAACGTAATTGAAAGTGGCCAATGTGCGCTCGAATGGCTCCAAAAACATTCCATTAGCCTGACGCACTGAACGAGGATAGCAAAAACGGATATAAATCGTATATGAAAACATAGTGGTATTGGAAAGGAGAAATGAAGTTGATGAAATGAAAGAAGCTTATCAAGTGTACAGCTATAGTAGAGTATGAGACGGTCTGATTTGTTCGGGCTTCCTTCGGGCAACCTTCGTTTTTCGGAAGTGTCGTCCATTTTACTGCAGAGACCGTACGTAAAGAAAGTTGAAAATTTGACATTATTCTGAAAAAAAGATTGCATACGAAAAAAGGTAGGCACACAGCAGTATGTATAATTACGACAAAATTTTCGCAGAGTACGGTAGAAGACCGTCTATGACTAGAAAGAAAGATAAGAACATAAACAAACTTCAGAGAGGTTCTTGATTTTCTAGATGACAATCAAGGCAAACATTTAATAAAATGGACTGAGTAATTGTAAGAATGCGAAATTGCTGTTTCGAAAAAACAGTAATAGCTACGTTTGCATTCCGCTTGTGTCAAAGTTGCGTTATTCAAAATGCAGTCCCTAGATTTTACCACTTTTAGAGTCCGAATTTTGGTGCTTCGACTTTATTTCGAATGAATGAAAGAAGGTATGGGTGTGGTGCGGAAGGCGACAATCCCCAGTTTTGTGCCTATCAGAAAATCTCCGGCGTCAAAGTGACAACCCGGGGGACTACGGGGGGCGGGGGCAGATACATTACTCAATGCCAGAAGTAGAAATCCTGAAAGTCATTGAGACGGATGATACACTGCCTCCATTTTTCGCCGATTGTCGCCTTCCGCGTGCCCCTCCCCCAAAAGAGCTCTACACAGCAAGAAGTTTCAGCAAGCTCAAAATGTTTGCAACTATTCGAATTTCCCGATAGGATACAAATTCATACCATTATGTTTTGTCACTCTTCAAAATGTCTAGTTCATATCATCGAGAAGCATAATTTGTTGTGCTCGCATCGCGCACGCGAAAATGCACACTTCTTAATGGCAACTGCCAATTATTGGCGAGTAAAACCGTTTTTGATTTATGGTTCCTGGACAAACGCTTATTGCTATACATGTGTGCTGTGAGCCGTAAATATCAATAGTGGGCACAGAAAAGAGTCTCATAAATGTGTGAATGTCAGCATGGTAGGTAGCTATTGGGCTAGTCCAAACGTTCCACTGTAATTTCCTGACTTGATCTAGCGAAAGTAAATAATGCACTTCCTTGCAGCGCCAGAAATAGGAATTATTACAGAAGATAGCAAAGATTCAGTCTAAGAGGGCGTCTCGAATTTTGCAAGATCCTGCCTAGATTGCAAAAAGTGCTATAAGAAATGCAATAAAATCCGATATCGTCGGCAATACTGGTTTTGTAACTTATCCTCCCTCTGCAACAAAAAATGCTAGTCATTGAGTACTCTCAGGACAAAAATTCGCCATTTTTGATGCAAGACTTTTGGACCAAAGGGGCAACTCAAATTAGCAACCTCGAATTTTGAGCAATTTAACAGTGTTACAGACTTCTTTACTGGCAGTAGGTGCCAGTAAAAAAACTATGCTTGCATTGGATGAGCCTGAGAGAGCAAAGATTTGTGAGTAACTCGTTATAGCACAACACGATTGTTATGTGGGAAAGTCTGCACAAAGCTTCCCAGCTCTTTGTGGTAGAGGTGTGTACGAAATGATCTGGGAACTCATATAACAAAGTTTTGTCCATACAAGTAACGCCCCAGCTTGTTCAAATTTTTAAAGGCAGTGTCCGGGCAAAACCTGATCTTGAGATTTTTTGCTTACCCGGGCCTATTCGCTACGGTAAATCCGAAAATGCACATTGGAGGGCACGAAAACGGCGAAAAACGGCTCTAACACGGGAGGGAAATCATCAGGTGGGCGGGGTCCTCCCCATTGTGAATTTACGCTCCCAGCTTCCAGAGCGATCTTCTCGGTTCCGATTTTAAGTCATGCATTCGCACCTGGCCGGTGGAGATCTCAGGGCGCTAGAGGAATTGGGAAGATCGCTCCAGAAGCTGGGACTGCGAAATTCACAGTGGGGAGGGCCCCACCCACTTCCGATTTCCCTCCTGCGTTAGAGCCCTTTTTTGCCGTTTTCGCGCTTTCCAATGTGGATTTTTGGATTCAGCATAGTGAATAGGCCCAGGTAAGCACAACATCTCAAAATCGACTCTTTGCCCGGACACTGCCTTTAAAGTCATCATGATTGAAAGTTTGCGCTGTGATTGGCCCTGCATGGTTCACAAAGCTTTGCTCTAGGTCAAGCTAAAGCTTTTTGCATTGTCATTCTTAGAGATGTATAGAGAGCAGTTTCCACTGTCAAATAATACTTAGAGAATCACTGATTAACAGACAACTTACACTAAGTGACTATGAGAGAAAAGGAAGTGATTTTAGTCACTTCGCAACGAAAACTGAAACGGAAAGCGCCGACATTTGAATTTGAGGAGCGTTAGTGATTTCGCTTTCCTATGCTGCAGATGCATATTGCTAATGGCGGCTTAGCCAAAGTGGAAGAGGTTTGGACTTTTCCGCTCCTGCAAAGCGACATCAGCTCTTCTATGTACCAGTTATTCTTCCAGCTTGGTAGCCTAAAAAATATTTTGTTCCACATTGCTCTTACAGCTTTGATGCAGCGTATTTTAGTCAGCTAAAGTAATCCAGAATAGGTAAACAAGATGATATAGGATATAAATGTGAAACGATTAAGTACGATTGCATGATGTAAGAGGATTAATTTCCCCTGTTATCGCATTAAATATTCCTACATGTACACATATAAATCATCTGCTTAGGATACCACGGTCTTCAGCAGTCACACTCATGTTTTAATCCAACTTATATTGCTCTCCAAAAAGATATTACATCATTACATATTCATTCATATTAGATACACCAACGTATGCCGATAATCATGACGATAATCTGAAGCAACAGATGTGAGGTGCGGGCATCGAGTAAGAGACCGACCCTTATCGGAACCGATAAAAGACGTTAGAATATGATTGATGTGCTGTTATGACTATTCAACAGTACAAATAAGGCGTTTAGGCCATGGCGGCTGAAAGGTATGTATCGTGGATTGACAACTGAATGGAGGCGAAGTTTTCTTCATGCTTAATGAGTTGCAAAATGGGTCAAGTCCCAAATTCATGAACTATGGCGCATGGCGTTAATTTTCAGCAACAACACTGTCATTAATAGTCACCTAGAGAAAATTCTGCAGTGCCTCTTAAGATTTTAGTTCAAACGTGACCTTACTTAAGCCCATGTTATGGTCTTACGAAGAAGTCAAATCTAGTGGGTATAGCTTCTACACTCACCCTCATGTTGCGACAGGGATACGGTAAGGCTGCCCGTACAAACATCCAAGCGCAAATCTTGGCCAAAAACCCCAGATTATTTTGTCGAACGCTGCGTACAAATCCTTTGATCAGCTAAATTGTCGTGTTCCAACATCGAACACGCAGGAAGACAAATGACCGTCTTGAGGTTGATCCGTTCTCAAAGAGGCTGGTGTTTGGATGAGAATGTTACATTAGAAAGCGCGTAGTATTGTTTTGCTGCTTGGGGAGCATTATCAGGTGTTAGCCCTTGTTGGTGAAGTTTATCATGCAAAAAGTGAATCCAAAAAAGAGTGGTGGTATGCGGGTATCAAATGCAGGTACCTAGGTTCGGTGCTAAGAGCAAATCCTCATAAGTTGTTGAAGAAAAATAAGTTGTCACAAAAAATATAAAATTTCTAAAGTTTCAAGAATAGTGCATGCAAGTTCAAAGAAAAGGTCAGCATTACAATATTCAGGCTTAACATAAAAAGCATGGCTATGATGCTGTCTTTTCATGACAAATAAGTGGTTTTTTATGAGAAAAAGAAGACTGGAGAGCAGGAATCTTAATAGCTGAAAAACGAAGTCAACGAAAAACATGCAAAAGCAGTTATCTTCCAAACCTCGTAAATGTACTCCATATCAAACTTCAGCGAATACTCTTTGGGTCCAGTGCCACTTCATATAATTCAACCGCTCTATCGTTACCGTAACAGCTATGCAATTTGTTATGAGGTTTTTGACCTGGTAGAAGATAGAAGAGCCAAACTCCCTCATTAGAAGAAATTATAATTGCGCATCGGAAAGGACCGATATCATCGGCGTCAAATTTCTCCGCCAATTAAATTAAGTAGGAGCACCGAACCATAATGTTTACGCGTATGACGTATTCTCTTTCCAAAATATCTAATTCGTCAAAATTTTCAGAGAAATTGTAATTTGGCCTGGTTTTGTCGTGCGCCTTCCACCTTCTATGAGAAAGTGTCTTACAGTAAAAAAGGAAGCAAGAATATCACAAAATTCAAAGAATGTTAGTCGAAATGAATGAGATGTGAGATCTGATGGGCGGATGAAAAGTGATGTTTTTGCCAACAATAAGCGGAGATAATTGCTTCATAAATTTTGGAGTGACATTGCGGAAAAAAATTCTGTCTTAGACCGACATAATTGACGAGCCGAATAAGCTCGAACATAACAATAGGGAAAGATGAGTGTAAAGGAGGGGACTTTAGAAAAAGACGTTTTCTTTTCACTTACGGGTGGCTTTTTGTAAAAATCAAAAGCAGCAGTATTACCATATGTGCATTTACGCACAGAAAGAGAATTTTGTACTTTTGGCTCAGAAACGTATCGGTGCACAACTAAAAAGTCAACTCATTCGAAAAATCAAAAAATCGAAGCAAAGCCATCTCCGACATGGAGATCACGAAAAATTCTGTGACACCTTTGGAATAAGAAGCATCGTAAAGTTTACGAAAAAGGAATTCTGTGTGCATAAACCAGAAATGCAAAGAAAAGTAGCGAGGATAGCGGTCATTCGTCCTTCATACGAAATGACTATTGCTACATTATTATATTTCTGCTCAGCAGGGGTGCCGCATGACCAGCTGGACGGATTGATGACTTGCTGGATAACAAGACTGTAGTGAATACGATTTGAGGATTCGAGGAAATATTGTAGTGAATATTGAAGACAGAGACGATGAGAATTGAAAAAACCAAAATTCATGCAATCAGTTCGTGACCAGAACGCACGCATTCATGTTGCTTAGTACAAATTGATGATGGTGCAAGGTACATCTGTGTTCATTGAATATTGAGATTGTGATTTTCAAAAACTAGCGTTATGATAAAGATTACTTTTGATAGATAATAACTACGCTTTAGATTTTAATAAATTCCAGTCTCACAGACACCACTTGCACATTTGATTCTAGATGCTGTATCAACAGCGATGCCCAGCACGTGTTCGCTTCCAAGAACGAAGATGCATAATTACATAATGGTCCGAAAAATGGTACATTATCTAGTTTGATGGATGACCAACCACCACGCACAACTGGAGGTAGTTCCAGCTCCTATTAATTGTTAGACGAGGCTTCCGCCTTTTCCGTAAAATGTAGGATGAGTTTCAAAGAAGGCGATTTAGACCAGATGCGAACACTTGCCGTAAGCGCTAGAAAGCAACGAGAGTTATGTTATCTGCTTAACTGCTGTCACTGCTATGATGGACTTAGCTTCTAGTGTTTATTTGAGAAACACAGAGACTTGCTGAGAGAATCTCGGCTGTCGAAAACATTCGACTCCTTCTCTCTATCTGAGACTGTAAAGTAAACCGTATGTGGTGAGATCTCCTTCGTTCTTTTTTTTTTTGTTCTAAAGTGTTCATGGGTGTATTGATGCACCAACTTCAAATGCTATGAAGGGCTGAGATATTTTCTATTTAGCAAGAGAGATCAAAAAACTAAATGACGGTATTAGTTGAGCTAAAATTTGACTCAAAATCAGTTAAGCACGGCGAATCCGAATTTGTACGCTTGAAACATTCCGAGAGGTCCTCCAGTCAAATCCTTTGCCCAGCTTTTAACTTCTTACACACAGGGAGTAACCTATAGGGGCCTTCGCATTCCCCATAACCAGTACTGTTTCATGCGGACAATTCTTCAAATAAGTGAAGTTCCTGGGTAGCAGAGTTATTTGAAAGTAACTAACCTTTCGCTCAATGGCTTTCCATAATGACGAAATCAATGCATGTAGGTCAGGAAAAATGAACTGAATTCGGGTGCATGCAAGCATTCGAAGCTTAATGCGATAATGCAAAGGCTTTTACCATTTATATCAACGGAAAAAGCCAGATTGAATGCAGAGGTTTTTGCTGGATATAGAAAACATATAGTCCTTGAGGGGAATATACATTTGCAGAAAAGCTGGTGCATCACGAGTAAGCAAGCGTTCAAAATTCTCAGGCGAATGGCATTTTAGACGGTGCTGACAAAATGTAGAATAAAGTCTTTGTATAAATCGTACTTGACCTACTGAAATTTTGAAGTATACAGTTTTGCAGAATTCACGTCAGAAGCATTGGTAACATTTAGCAAAGATTTTCGAGAACTGATCTACTGCTTCAAGTATTTGAGAGCTAGAGACTAGCAATGTTTAATTGATGTTGATAACACCAAGAATTAACAGCGAGAGGTAACACCTTGAGGCCTCATACATCAATCAGCACTTGTTGCTCGTTGGTGTCAGGTAATTCCTCCAAACAGGTGCCCACGACACATGAAAAGACTCAAAACAGTGCCTTTCAAGAATAAACGCTGGGTTGTGCATTATTCTGCAAGATGATAAGGCCCTGGCAGACTCCGTTCGAAAGCGCCCAAAAGCGCTGCTGAATTATGCGCTACAAAGTAAAGAAAATTCTATTATATACACCTTCAGAAGGCAGATCCTCGTTTGTTTGAAGAAAAAAACCGTACAAAAATTTTAGGAAAGGCCTTACGTTTCAAAGTAAATTTCCTCGGAACTCCCACGAAGATCAAGAAGATTTATTTCAAAGAATGATAACAGCCATTCATTTACATTGATAGAACCAAAATTCTTCTTCCATGAGGTCCTCTAATTCTGAAGCTTCTTTTGGATTTAGTGCTATAGGAACTGTCTTCAGAGTTTGCATAAAGCACTCAAAATCTGAACTAGCAGCCGTCTAACGAGGAAACAAATATTCCATCCATGTGTATAAACACATCATATTGAAAGCAATTAAGTGCAAATTCACAAACAAAACCAGAAGAGTAGGTGGCTCAGTTAACAGTGCTAAGGGAAGGAAAAGATGCAGCTGCAACTCGCTCTTGAAATTCAAAAAATAGGCAAGATCTTATCACTCACATATTTGTCTTACAAATCCAAGCTATGAGAGTGGAACATGTGAGTGAAGGTTGAAGGTTGACACAATTTTCTAAAAAATTACTTCTAGGATCCAGTGCAGACCAGTGCTAACCGCGAGGCCACCAAAAAACTTCATCACACTTGCAAGCGTACATCCCTTTAGACTGAAAGCTAGGGCTGTTTTTGGAAAGTTTTTTTAGTTGCATGAGTGAAACGAGCCTTCGTCCCACAAGCCAGCTAACTGTTCAGCACTAGATAGGAGTTCCTCAATGAAAGACTACGAAATGAATAGGTTCCTCCTACCTTCGCTGATGCCAAAAGACCGAAAATTGAAAGACCTGGAGTATGAATATTCAACGTAATTGAAAGTAGTCAGTGTCATGTTCGAATGGCTCCAAAAACATTCCATTAGCTGACGAACCGAACACCGACAGCAAAAACGCATATAAATCGGGGGTAAAGCGAACATAGCGGTACTGGAGAGGAAAACTGAAGTTGATGAAATGAAAAAAGCTTATAAAGTGTACTGCAGTGGAGTACAAGTGATTTTATTTGCTGGAAGCTTTTTTTGGGGCAAAACCCTAGCTTATCGTAGGGGTTGTGCATTCATAGCAACGTGTGTAACGAAAGCTAAGTATGTTATTCCGAAAAAGACAGCATACGATATAACGTGGGCACCCAAGGAAAGTATACTGTATGATTACGCCATTTTCGCATTCTCTGCAGAATTTGATTGATGAGCAGTACTAGAAGTCACGCCCGGATGAGGCTGGGGTTCTGCAGGTACAATTTGGTTAGTACAAAGTTCTCCAAGCTGAGAAAATCTTGTGCAAAATATAGCTCTCACAGCCAGGAAGTCATTTGGGAAAGAAGAGCGATGTCTGACTCTCCGCCCACAACCCTAGTATTCTGCCCATCCAGCTATATAATTCGTATCTAGAGTTAACGCCCATCTTGATCGTTCTGCTAGTGGTCTCATCATATGACAGTCAAAAAGAGGTGTTTGGAATGGAAAATGTCTAACATTAACGAAACGGAACATTATAAAAAGGCACATTTGAACATTTCATGCAAGGAGAAATTCCAATTTTTTACGAAGGTCGACGATATTTGCAACTATTTTAATTTTGGCAATGTGAGTAGAAGTCCTTACTATCCAATGTGTGCTCGTGACTCCTCCCATTTGTTTGGTTCCGATCATCAAGAAGTATAATTTGTTGTGCTTACAACGCTCACGCGAAAATCACACTTATGGCAATCTGCCAATTATAGGAGGGATAATCCGTTCTTGATTGATGGTTCCTGGAGTAATGCTTGTTGCTATACATGTGTGATGCTAGACTGTAAACAACAACACTGGATATAAGCTGAGAAACGGGTCCAATGATCGTGCAAATGGAGCGTTGCTAGATAGCCATTAGGCTGTCCAAAAGTTTTGCACCATAATTTCCGGAACGTAATCTTCAGTTTCAATATACATAACTGCATGACTGGATGCACTTTGGAAAAGCAAATTATGCATTTCCTCGCAGAGCCTGAATTAGGGATCATTTCGAAAAACAGCAAAGATTCAGCCCAAGAGGAGGTCTTGAATTTTGCAAGGTCTTGCATAGACTGCAAAAAATGCTATAAGAAATGCAATAGAACCCGATGTCATCGGCGATATGAGTCTTACGAGATACTTTTTCTAGGAAAAATTCTAATCGAATGTCTTTCAGCATGACATGTTTTTCGCAACATTGAAAAAATGGTCTTTTAGAAACTTTCATGTACAACATAAACAATGGATTTTCCATGATGTCTAGTGAAGGCATTATTGGCATTGTTTAGGCATTTTTGAAATAATGTTTTAAATTTTTTAATGCAAGTCTTAACGGGTTCAACGGCTTGGCTAGCGTCTTGAAATTTTGAGCAATCCATGTAAAAAGTGCATCACACTTTATAATGTCTGTAGGTGCCAATAAAAAACTATACTTTCCTTGGATGAGCCTGGGAAAGGGAAGATTTGTGAGTAACTCGTTATAGCACAACACGATTGTTATGTGGGAAAGTCTGCGCAAAGCCTTTCGGCTCTTTGTGAAAAGGGGTGTGTACGAAATGATCTGGATACTCACAAAACAAGATTTGTCCCTAAAAGGAATGCCCCAGCTCGTTCAAATTATCAGAGTTGCTATTGGAATGAGTGAATTTTGTGCTCAAATTTTTGGATCTAGATGCTTTACAAGACTTAGCGCCTAAATCAGCCCAACATTTTTTTGCACATCTTCGTTCCCATAAAAGTACATAGAGAACAGTTCCTAACTGCATGGAGTGGATCTGACTTTCCTCTGAATAAAAAACTATATGGACAAGATGACAAATAGAAAAGAAGAAAAGGATGAATTTCATTAAACAGCTCGCCATTGACTAAATTTTGAGAGAAAAGGAAGTTATATAAGCAACATTTCATGGACAACTGTAACCGAAATGGAAACTGAACACGTTTTAAGTTGAAAAGTGTAAGTGATTCCGCTCTCTTATGCTGCACATGCACATTCGTAATGACTGCTTAGCCAGAGTGGAAGAGGTTTGGACTTTTCCGCCTAAGAAAAATTTTGTTCCACGCGGCGCTTAGCACTTTTATGCAGCTAAGTAATTGAGCTAGCTGAAGGGATCCAGGATATATAAACAAGATGATATAGGGTATAGATGAAGCAGCCATTACGACTGCGTGATATAAGAGGATTAATTTCCCCTGATAACACAGTGAATATTCCTAATCATGTACACACATAAATCATCTGCTTAGGATGCTACGGTCTTCTGCGATCACACTCACGTTCTGAATCAACTTGATTTGGTCAGCCAAAACATCCATGAATGGTATTGCAAGATTATCACGCATCGATTTAGAATAGTGGAAACATTGAAGCTTCCAGTTCGAGACTGACATGACCGCAAAAGAAGCGCGCGAAGTAGACTCGTGTTGCACTTCCGAAGGACCGCGACCATCAACATGTGTCGGTAATCATGATGATAATCTGAAGCAACAGATGTGGGGTGCGGGTCATCGAGTAAGAGACCGACCATAATCGGAACCGATCAAAGACGCTGCAAAATGATTGATGGGCTGTTATGACAACAATTTAGTAGTACAGATGAGGCCTTCCGAATACGGTAGCTGGAAGATATGTGTCGCAGATGAAAGTCGGATGGAGGCAAAATTTTCTGCTTACTACTGAGTTGCAAAATGGGTCAAGTCCCAATTTCATGAACTCTGGCGCATTGCGTTAATTTTCAGCAATAACATTCCTAGTGGATGGCCTTAGAGAAGAATTTTTCTAGAATTGCGCTAGAAATTTAGGTCAGACTTTACGTCTTAGAGTCGATTTTTTGGACCAAAATGGGAGACAAAGATTTAGTGAGTATAACTTTTACATTTACCCTCATATTGTGACAGAGATACGGTAAGTTGTCCGTACATCAATTCAAGCGTAATCTTGGCCAAATGTTCCAAGATTATCTTGTCGGATGCTGCTTACAGATCCTTTGATCCGCTCGAAGCTGTCGTGTTTCAAAGTCGAACACGGAAGAAGACAAATTGTCGTCTTAAGGTTGATCCATTCTGATGAACGATGTTGTTTTAAATAAAAATATTTCAGCGTTGATGTTCCTAGATTTGCTTTCCTTTACTGTTAAGCAGGAACTTGAGAATCTCAATTTTGTTGGTATGGTACTATCATACAAAAAGAGAGACAGAGCAACACATTTAGGTAAATAGAGGACTAATGTAAGTAAAATTCAAGTGTAAGTGTAAATAGCTTTCAGAAAAGGTTTGAAAAAAAAAGGATACACAAAGGTTTTAGTGCAAGTGAAAGTTTATGATAACAAACAAAAATAAAGGAAGAACTGTTTTGTTCCTACCGTTAGACGGATACAGAATGGGCTATGGAATGTATTATGAAATCAAAAAGTTCATTGAAGGCTCCCTTTTATGAAAACAAATTCTACCCTATTCATTGTGCACCTTCATTGCCTTCGCCTCACAGTAGAAAAAAAGAATCGTCCCAAGACCTAAAGAATGTTAGCCAAAGTGAATGAGATGTAAATTCCCTGCTGGGCGGACAAGTGATGATTCTGCCAACAACAGGCAGTGTTAGTACTGCTTCGTAAATCTTGCGGTGTGACATACATGCAAAAAATTCTGTCTTGGCCGATCAAGTGACAAGCTGATCGAGATGGAAGTGAATAACTGGGAGGAATAAGTGTAGGGGAGGCAACTCTGAGAAAATATTTCTTTCGACGCATTCGTGATATACGGTAGCTTTGTATGTAAATCTAGGGCAGCATGATTTACATGTGCATCTCCAGGTTTCGACAGTTAATCCCGCAGACACTGGCAAATCAAAGTTCATGCCAAATGTTGTATAAACAACGACTGCCCAGGCACGGGTTCGCTTCCACGAACGAGGGTCTTCTTTGCAAAGTGCTAAAGCCCTCTCTAATTGCATAATGGTCTGAAAAATGCCCCATTTTCTAGTTTGACGGATGACCAAATGAATTGCGCGCTGGAGATAGTTCCGGTTCCTACTAGCTATTATACGAGGCTCCAAAAAAGCGGAACGATTTTTGGAGAAGATGATTCAAAACAGGCACAAACGTATGGAGCATTGATTTATGGTATTTGCTTTGCCATCACTACTATGATGGACATTAGCGTTTAATACAGAGAATTGTTGAAAAATCTTCGACGGTCTAGGAAATCTGACCCTCTCAAATCGAGACTGTATAATCCATAAGCGATAAGATGTCTTCTTTTCACTTCTATTGTTTTGAGGTATTTATGGTGTTTAGACGCAACAGTTGGAAGGAATGCTGTAGAGGGTTCACGATATTCTCCTTCAGCGGCAAAAGAGAATAAAAAACTAAATAAAGCTAATAATTAGGCTAAAGTTATGCTACTTCTAAGAACCGGTCAAGCACTACGAATGTGACATAACTGCACATTCAAAACCTTCTGAGAAGACCACTACTTAAAAGGTTTATCAATTTCTTCCTTCTGAGATGAAACTTGTAACGAGCTGTCTCACCATGATCAGCACTATGCATGTGGATTATATGTGAATAGCGAAGTTTCGGGATATTCTTAATTGAAAGTAACCAACTTCGCGCACGAATGGCTTTCCATTAATTGACGAACTCGACGCAAGTAATCCAAAAAACGAATTCAATTCAGGAGCGGGCAAGCAGAATGCGAAGGTCAATGCAATAAAGCAAAGATTTTCTGCCAATTATATGGCAAAAAACGGAATAGATTGAATTTGGAGGTGCTTTGTATCAGAAATACAGGCGCATTCACAGGTAAAAAGCATTCCAGAATATGGCGTCCATTCTACTAACACAGCAGCACAGGATTCGGTTCAAACTTGAAGGCAGCCTTATAGCAAAACCTTTGCTCTAAAGATTTGTACTTCTACAAGAAGGAGCTAGAGTAGGAAATCTGCGTTGGTCCGATCCTCTGTGGCTTGTAAATGGGAAAAATGAACTGAAAAAAAAATTAAAATGACTGAGTAGTCGTAGGAATGCGAAATTGCTAGTATTTCAAAAAAATTGAAAAAAATGACAATTAAGGCAAAAATTTAATAAAATGGACTGAGTAATCGTAAGAATGCGAAATTGCTAGTGTTTTGAGAAAAGCAGTACATAATAGCTACGTTTGCATTTCACTTGTGTCGAAGTTGGGTTATATAAAATTCAGTTCCCAGATTTCACATTTTTTACAATCCGAATTTCGGTGCTTTGGCTATATTTCGAAAGAGCGAAAGAAAATATGTACATGTGAATTATATTATTCTACATAGCAGGAATTTCCAGCATAAAGCTCAAGCATTTCGCAGCTACTCGAATTTCTCGATATGATAAAAGTTCATGCCATTGTGTTGTTGTGACTCCTCCCAGTTGTTTGGCTTCTCATCGAGAAGCATAATTTGTTATGCTCACATCGCGCACGCGGAAATGCACACTTCTAATGGCAACCTGCCAATTATAGAAGGATAATCCATTTCTAATTAATGGTTCCTATAGAAATGGTTATTGCTACATGGGTGATGCTTAGCCGTAAACAACAATACTGTACATGAGCTGAGAAACGAGTCATATTGAAACGGTAGCATTGCTAGGTAGCTATTAGGCTTTCGAAAAGTTCTGCACCACAATTTCCGAAACGTAATCTCCATCCTCAAAATAATTGGAGTTTATGCATCTCCTCGCAGCGTCTGGAGTAGACTTATTACTACAAATAGCAAGGATTCAGCATTGAAACAGCTCTCGTCTTTTGTGAAATTTAACTCAGATAGCAAAAAATGGTATAAGAAATGCAATGAAATCCGGTATCGTCGGCGGTGTTGTTTTATAACCTATCCTTCCTACGCAACAAATAATGCTGTCTTTTTTGAAAATTAATAATTCGCCCTTTTTGATGCAAAACTTTTGGACCAAACTGACAACTCAAATTAGAACCTTAATTTTTGTGCAATTTAATAAACTGTGCACACTTTACTGGCCATGGATGCCAGTGAAAAAATTGTGCTTGGTTGAAATAAGCGTGGGAAAGTGAAGATTTATGGCGTAGCTCACTATAGCACAACACGATTGTTATGTGGGAATGCCTGCACAAAGCTTCTCAGTTCTTGTGATAGAAAAGTGTACACTTGAGATGATTGCAAACATAAAAAAGTTCCTATCTTTAAATGCAGAATTGCAGTTGACCTGTAGCTATAGAGTTCGTCAATAGACAAGGCGGTATCCATAACAGGCAGATTTTCAGCCTGAGACAATCTAAAGCTATTTTGCACTTCTTCATTCTTATCATAGTGAAGATATTAAGATACACCAGCAGTTGATTTACACTGCAGTGAATTACGATAGATAATTTTCATAACCAACGATTCCCTCCCTTGTGCCAATTGCGAGTTTATGGCAATGGGAGCTAAGACTAGATAAGAAAAACACAAGCTCCCGCGAATGGCTTAACCAAAGAGGGATACCATCCTTATTTGTCGTGGTTAGGCTTCTTTGCACTTAACTGTTACCATAGAGAAAAGTGCCCTGTGAAGGTGTGAAGAGCGTAAGTGATTCCGCTTTCCTATGCTGCAGATGCACATCCATAATAACTGCTTAGCCAAAGTGGAAGAGGTTTGGACTTTTACTTCTGCAAAGCAGTCCTCTGTGCATTATGTAGCTCGAAGAAACTAGCAATTGTGCAAATTTTCTCTTATATTTATACGGTAAAACCTAACAGAAAAAGATAGAGATGAAATCAACTAAACACGAAAATAAGGCCATTAATTAGAAGCGTGATTTAGAAAAATTAACGTTAATCTCATCGAACATTCTCAGTCTACACACCCATGAATCTTTCGATTTCGATGCCATCGTTTTTTCATCGATTTGCTCAAAAGGCCCCATGCATAAAATTATTTGGCTACAATTATCACTTAGAAAAAAATTTCGATTTTGTAAATGGAAAAAAAAGTGAAAACCCCTATGAGATTTTACGAATGACAGACATGACCATGGTTTGTGCGCGTGAACCCGGTTGAAGGGTACTTTCAGAGGATATAGAGATCAGCAACCATCAACATGTGTCGATAATCATAATGATAATCTGGAGCAACAGATGTGAGGTGTGGGTCATCGAATAAGAGACCGACCATAATCGGAAGCGATCAAAGGCCCTGCAAAATGATTGATGGGCTGTTATGACAACTTAGTAGTACAGATGAGGCGTTCCGCCCATGACGGCTGGAAGATATGTATCAGATTAAAATTTGAAGGAGAAGTTTTCTTTATGCTTATTGAGTTGCAAAATGGGTCAAGCCCCAATTTTATGAACTGTATGGCGGATTGCGTCAATTTTCAGTAATAACACTTCTAATGGATGGCCTTAAGGAAGAATATTCCTGGAATTGCGCTAAAAATTTAGGTCAGATTTCGTCTAAGAGTTGATTTTTTTCAACCCATTAAGGAACCCAGATTTAATCAAATCTAGTGAAAATAATTTTTACAGTCACCTCACGTTGTGGCAAGGATACGATATGGTTGTTCGTACACACATCTAAGCGCAAATCTCGGCTAAAAGTCTTCAGATTATGTTTGAACGTGGCGAACAAATCCTTTGATCCGCTCGAAACTGTCGTGTTCCGACATCGAACACGCAGGAAGACAAATTGCTGTCTCAAGTATGATCCGTTTTCATACACACATCTAAGCGCAAATCTCCGCTAAAAGTCTTCAGATTATGTTTGAACGTGGCGAACAAATCCTTTGATCCGCTCGAAACTGTCGTGTTCCGACATCGAACACGCAGGAAGACAAATTGCTGTCTCAAGTATGATCCGTTTTCAAAGACGCTATTCTAACTATGTTCTACATATCATTCATCATCCGAGCGTTCTTCTTTGCTGGTTGGGGAGGAAACTTTTTGAGGAAATTGGCCTTGTCAGCGACAACTTGCTGCAAAGAGGTTGTCTAGAGAGAGTGGGTAAATTGAGGACATATAATTAGTCAAGTTTGCTGCTACAAGCACATACTCCCATTACGATAAGCTTCAAACACGTCAAAAAGTAAAAAACTTAATTTTTTGAAAATTCTTGAACTTTAAAGCAAAAAGGCAGCGGCGATAGCTTATCTCAGATTACTTTCACATAAAATCTTCTCTTATTCCATGAGAAAAAGCAGATTTGGGAACCTGAGTTTCAATTGCACTGAAAAGCAAACTAGCTAAAAGGGCATGTAAAAGCAATTATCTTCCAAAGCTCATGTGCGTATTCCACGTCAAAATTCTTGCATATGCTCTTTGAGTCCATTGCTAATTCATATGAATTTACTGCTCGTATTACCGTAATACATAGCAATGCGTATTGAGTTTTTGACTCTGTATAGAAATGCAAAGAGCCAAACTTCATGAACAGCAGAAAATTATAATTGCGTCTCGGAAAGGGCCGATAGCATCAGCGTATTTACCCGTTAATTAAGTAGGAGCCGTAAGAATATAGTGCTCGTATGTACGTTTCTTTATAAGATGCCTAATTCATAAAAATTTTTTGGAGAAATGTATAAAGTGTGGTCAATTTTTGTCGTGAGGCTTTCGTACATGTCTATTCGCCTTACAGCAGAAAAGCAAGTGTTAGAAGATCTGAACATTGTGAAAATGAAGATGTGAAAAGTGCTGGATGGCACACAAGCTGCGCTTCTGTCCACGACAGGAGGAGCTAGTATTGCTTCGTAATTTTTGCAGAATGTCATACATACAAGAAATTTTGTCCTAGACGGACATCAGTGGCGAGCTGAACAAGATGGATGTGAACAATGGGGAAATATAGCCTGTAAGAGTGGACTCTAGAAAAAGATGTTTTCTCTCAAAGTACGGTGGCTTTTTGCAGAGATCTAGAATAGCGTGATTGCCATGTGGTGCAATTATGTACGTCACATCTTTTGAAATAGATACGAAGAGAAGTTCGTAATTTTGGCTCAAAAAGCATTGGTGTAACAACTAAAAAGCCATCGCACTGAAAAAAAAATCAGAAAAATTGACATAGATATCTTCCAACTTGGAGAAGAGGAAAACTTTCTAGATGATTTTTCGATGAAGGGACAGCGAAGCTTGGAAGAAGGATTTCTGTGTACACAGATCAACAATGCAAAGAAAAGTAGTGAGGATAGCGGTCATCCTTCATACGGAATGGCTATTGCCCCATTATTCGTGCTCAGCAGGGGTGCCGCAAGACCAGCTGGACGGATAACTTGCCTTGGAGAACAGGACTGTAGTGGAATATACTCCAATGGGGATGGAGAAAAGAAAGACATGGAAGAGACAATGAGAATCGAAAAAATAAAGATGCAATAATTTTGTGACAATCAGTACGCTCGAATATAACTATTGATGCAGGCTAGTGGGTCCATTGAATAGCGAGATTGTGCCCAGGTACGGGTTCGTTCCCATAAACGAGATCTTCTTTGCTAAGTGCTAAAGCACTCTCTAATTGCATAATGATCCGAAAAATGCTCCATTTTCTAGTTTGACGAATGACCAACTGAATTGCGCGCAGCCGGAGGTAGTTCCGGTTCCTATTAGCTGTTATACGAGGCTTCAAATATAGGCGGAACGATTTTTTGAGAAGATAATTCAAAACAGACGCAAACGTTTGGTGCATGTAAAACACTAGAAAGTAGATGGGCATTAACCTCTAGTGTTTATTCGAGAAACTGAAAAATTGCTGAAAATTTTTCGGCTGTGGTAAATATCTGGCCCTCCCCAATTCATAGTGCATAATAAACCATAAGCGATGAGACCTCTTTCGTTCACCTCTCGTGTTTAGGGTCTTTTGGGGTGTTTGGATGCACCAGCTTGAAGTAAATGCTATAGAGGGCTAACGACACTCTCTACTTCAGAGTGGCAGAAGAGATCGAAAAACTAAAAGACGCTACTAGTTAAGCTAAGGCTTAATTTACCTTTATGAATCGGGCACTGCGATATTGAGAGATTTGCGCAAATGAATCTTCAGAGAAGCCCCCAGTTCAAACTCTGTCGATTTCTTTCTTATTTGATGAACTGGTCACTTTAGAATGAGCAGCCTCATTCTTATGACTAGTACTGTTGCATACGGACAATAGTTACGAGAGCGAATTTAATGGATATTCAGAGTTAATTGGGAGTACCAAAATCGCTCTCGAATGGCTTCCCATTAACTGACGAACTCGACGCGCGTAGCTCGAAAAAAAAAACCGAACTTTCAAGAACAGCAAGCAGGAATGTGGAGCTCAATGCAATAAAGCAAAGGTTTTTTGCCAATTATATAGCAAAAACGAAAAGATTGAATTTGGAGATTTGTGCTGGAGAAAAAGCCCACATTTCTTCGATGGATTTTCCGCGATGAAGATTGATGTAGGGATATGTTAGGGGCAAAGATCCAGAATTCTCGTTTAAAAAATGAGGCATAAAAACATTCTCACATTCGTAATTTTTAATTTTGATAATGAGGAAAACCTTACCCACTCAAGACTTTGAGTGCACTTCAAGCAAATTTGTAAAAATCAGATGCAAGCGCTCAATTTGCAAAACAATATATTTTTGAATAGCTTGAATTATCTTGGTAGTGACTTATCACCTCGATATTAGATTTCGCTAATTTTAGATTCTATCACCAACAGTCAACCAACAACATAATCAAGATAGGACAGTCAACTTCACATGCATGACAGTAAGCAAGTCATCCATAGCTCCAAGCAAAAGTAGACCACATTATGACCGAAGTGGCACCAACCACCACTCTTCGAGTAGATTCGGTAAGCATCATCGGCTAGATTTTGAGAAATCATATCTTGTGCGAGACTACAGTAGCAGTAAAAAGATAATCATGAAACATTTTAAGCAAGCCAGGCTAGCAAAGTTGTGGATCATTTCCGGCACTGTAAATGACATCAAAACGAAATAAAGTGATCAAAGAATCCGACAAAGTTGTTTTTTGCGTGCTACTAAAGCAGCGGCAATGTTTTTGAGACAGGATAGATACTGACCAGAAGACTCAAAAAGATTACTGAGAGAACCACCCACAGACATAATGTAATATGTAGCCTCAGCTGTCACTGAATGGCATCTGAGCGATACGTCCTAGCTTAATGCTTGCGCAAATGTTCCCGAATTCTCTTAATGGCTCCTAAACAGTTGTGGATTACTTGGATCATTTCATAACCGATTCTAATCGCTATCGACTTATGACATCATCAATCCCATCCCTTAAAGCCACCGCCCACCTTACGAAGGTCTTGAGCATTTGGCAGCATAGGATAGTGGGGACCTCTACCGAGCCAATGCCCAAGTCTCGGTGCAAGATGTAGCTTCGGCAAACCCAAAAAAATTGAGATAATTTATGATAAGGAGCACGGACTGAAACGAACCAACCTCTGACTGATGTAGCTAACACTGAGAACTGACAGTGAGAGATAGCACCTTGAAGGCTCTATCCATCAACAGCACTTATTGCTCTGTCATCTGGTGTTAAGCATTTGTAGATCGGACTATAAAAGAAGCTGAGACAGTTGGCGACCTCAAACAGGTGTCCAAGACGAATGGTCACTCGAAACAATGTCTTCCAGAAGTGATTGCAACTGGTTTTTGCATTGTAGGAAAGAATTTTTAAAAATTTCAGATAAAGGAAATTTTTCTCTTACGCTAAGAGCTCGCTTTGTTTTCAAAAGGTTTTTAACCGTGTGAACGATGCCCAATAAATCATCTAATTGCTCGCCACTGAAGGAACAGTCCTGCCTTGAAAATTGGATCATCAAGAAGCCTCTAATTATAAAGCTGTTATAATGGACTTGCTGTGCGTTTTACTGGTGTGATGCGGAAACAAAAATTGGGAGGGTTCAAAGTTTGGATATTTATCCTAATTGAAAGCAGTTAATGTCGTGCTCGAATAACTACAAAAACATTCATTAACTAATGAACACGGCGACGATAGCAAAAACGTATATAAATCGGAAATAAGGCGAACATAGTGGTATTCGAAAGGAGAACTGAAGTTGATGAAATGAAGAAGATATGATTGTACTCCATGAAGTGCATAACGATCTGATTTCTTCGGAGATTTCTTAGGAAAATTCTAAGCTTTCAAAAGGTGCAAGCCAAGAAGCCCAAGAGGAGTTCTAGCATAAAAATCAAAAATACTCGCCAGAATTATCTTGAGTTTTCAATGTATGTAGAAATCAAGCACTATCCGCGTAGTGTTTGTTGCGTTTTCTCCCAATTGTCTGGTTTATACCATCCAGAAGCGCAATTTGTTGTGCTCACATCGCGCACGCAAAAATGCACACTTCTAATGGCACCTGCCAATTATTGGCGAGTAACCGTTTTTAACTGATGGTTCCTAGAGAAATGCTTATTGCTATATATGTGTGACGCTAAGCTGTGAACAACAACACTGGACAGCGCAAATGGTAGCAATGCTAGATTGGGAGAGATTGGGCTAGTCCGAAATGACTTTGCACCATAATTCTCGAAACGTAATCTTCACTTTCGATGTAATTGCATGTGATGCAATTTGGTAAAAGGAAACTATCTATTTCCCTGCAGAGCCAGAAGTAGGGATCATTGCAGAAAACAGCAAAGATTCGGCCTGAAGGTCTCAAACTTTGCAAAATTTTGCCTATTGAGATAAAAAAGGCTATAAGAAGTGCAATAAATCCGGTATCGTCGGCGATATTGTTTTTATAAACTATCCTTTCTATGCAACAGAAAATGCTGGTCATTGAGCACTTTTGGACGAATATCTGGCAATTTTCAGTGCAAGACTTTCTCAAGATAGCCTCTTTGAGCGATCTAATAAAGTGTGCCAGATTTTGCGATGGTCATGTCAGTAAAAGAAAATCTGCTTAATCGAAATAAGCGTGGTAATGTGAAGAAAGTTTCGTAGCGTTACTCTGCTTGGAGCTATGACACAACACGTTGTTATGTGGGGAAGCTTGCACAGCTTCTCAGTTCTTTGTGAAGAGGATGTGTATAGTTAGAGCGTGTTGGATCCCTTTACATGACAAAATTTTCACTAAAAGCAATGTTTTAATTTCATTGCAGTTCCCAGATTTGTCAGTTTCGAGATAAAACGAGTTTGAGTTATTCATCAAATTGAATTCGTTCACTTTGTGCTAAAATTCGAGACCGAGTGTTTACAGCAGGAGAATTTAGCCGTATTCAGCTCAAATTTTTTCAAGTTCGATGCCATGACGAGATTTAGATCAACTTCAGCTATACAGAATGGATCATTTCCCAAAATGGACAAGAACTTGTAGAGATTGGTTGATAATGAGAATAAACGTGATAAAGGCAGCAATTTTGTTCTTTCAATGCCCCTGTATGTTGCAACGAAAATCTCTAATTTAGCTAAAATGTTGAAATAGTGCAAAGGATAGAAATGGAACCATATAGTACAAATAAGCAATCAATTACAATTGCATACTGTATAAAATCAACTTTTTCTTTAACTATGTAAATTTCTCTAAATTCTGCATCGAACTCGAAGTGCTTGCTTACCTTTATCGTACGAGATTTGCAGGTCATCTCAATAAACTGACAAAGCTTTCGGACTGACTCAGTCTTATAGACCCCATGAATAAAGAGAAAAGGATAACATTTAGGCAACTTGCACTAAAACTCAACCAAAACAAAAAGTGCTCTATGAAGGTGAGATGGGCGTAAATGATTTTGTTTTCCTATGCTCAAATGCACGTAATGACTGCTTAGCCAAAGTAAGCGGTTTTGAAACATTCTACTTCTGCAAAGCAGCCCTTCATTGTGCAGTCCATAAGAAACTAGCAATTTTTTTCTGCAGATTCTGTTCTTTTTTAATGCGGTAAAATATTTCAGTTCAGCTGAAATGTTGAAGAATGGCCGACTAATTACGATAGCATGATGTAAAAAAATTAACTTTTCTAATGTCTCATCCAGTATTCCCTGTCTGCACATTTATACATCATTTGATGCAATACCATGGTTCTTTCGTTGATACCTTCGCTCAAAAAGCCCCCATGCATAAAATTTGGGTGACACTATCAGCTAAGAACAGGGCTCGGCACGAGGTGGCTAGTTGAAAATGCAAAAAACGAAGTCCCCCTTGACTTTTGCGAACTTTTACGAAGTCCCCTTTGACCCTAGACCAGGGCTCGGCACGAGGTGGCGTCCCGAAATTGCAAAAAAGTCCCCTCTGACTTCAAAGAACGACATCCGCCACGAGATACTCGAAGACTAAATACATGAAAAGGAACGGAACAAAGCAACAACAAAAAAACGAAAAAGAATCATCGAACACACGCGATGATATTCATATTCTCCGGATTGGCGGCATGATGTATCCATCGTGCAGCAATACGCGCCTAGAGCAGCTTTTCCGCCGGCATTCAAAATTTTCAAGGGGCTATAACTAAGCGGCGAGAGGGGGGTTTGAGGCGGTTTAGGAACCAGTTTGTAGGGTTTGGGATGTAGATGAAAAGTATGTAAAGAAAGTAGAAAAATTATGTGAGTGAGGAAAAATTTATGACTTTTTCTTCCCTAAGCCACCTCAGGTGGCTATCCAGGTGGCTTCAAAGCCACCTAACTCCGAAAAAAGTTGAGCACGCCTTTAGTTCACATAATTTTTTCATAATTTTTCGTACTTAGTTCTAACTCCTTGCCCATCTACACACCTATTTTGGTGCCATTTCATCTTCACTTCGTTGTAAACAAACCCTTTGTTTATTTGCTGGTGGCATGCCGGCAGCGTGCCGGTCGCAAATCGAAAGACAACGTTATGCTCTTCCGCAAAAACGATATCCTCTTTGCTTTTTCCCCAAAAACGATATCCAGCTCGCTTGTTAAGCCACCTGTGCCTGCCCTGGCTAAGAAGATATTCTGTAAATGGAAAAAATTAGAAACCACAAGAAATTAGAAGAATAAATATGACTTCCGGGTGAATCTTTGTCGGATCACTTTCAAAGGATGAAAAGATCCGCGAGCATCAACATGTGTCGGTAATCATGATGATAATCTGAAGCAACAGATGTGAGGTGCGGGCATCGAGTAAGAGACCGACCATAATCGGAACCGATCAAAGACGTTAGGATATGATTTATGGGCTGTTATGATCCAACAGTACAGATGAGGGTTCCGGTCAGCCATGGCGGTTGGAAGATATGTATCGTAGATTAAAAACCGGATGGAAGCAAAGTTTTATAATGCTTATCAAGTTGCAAGATGGGTCAAAACCCAATTTCACAGGCTGTGGCGCATTGCGTTGATTTTCAGCAATAATTCTGTCATTCACTGGCCTTTGGAAAGAACCTGAGAAAATGCCTAGAATGCCACTAAAAATTCTAGATCCGATGTTCGCCTTAGACTTGGTCTTATCTGAACCCATGGGAGTTTTAGATAAAAGTTCAAATTCAATGACTATAACTCTACAGTCACCCTCAGATTGTGACAGGGATACGGTAAGGCTCCCAGCACTCATTCAAGCCCAAATTTCGGCCAAAAATCTAAAGATCATTTTGTGGAACGCTGCGTATAAATCTTTTGATCCGCTCGAAACTGCCATGTTCGGACATGGAACACGCAGAAAGACAAATTACCGTTTTTAAGTTCATCCGTTCTCAAAGGCAACGTTGCTCAAAAGAAAATGTTCCATGTTTGGTCATCTTAAACTGTGTGTAGCTATCTTTTGCTGAGGAGGAGGGAAGGGGGAAGAGAGGGGGGAGAGGGAGGGAGAAGACGTCATATGTCATAATTTAGCATTACTGGCAGCACTTATCCTTAATAACGAAACCCAGAGCAACAAAATTAGGTGATAGACTGAAATGCTAGTGATGGGGCTCAGTGCTATGTATGAGGAGATCCTCCATCCCACTTCGAAAATCTAAGCACTTCGCAAATCCACTAATCGTTCTCGATCTATCAAATTGAAGTTACTGAGAATAGCTAAGAACCTGTTAAGGTAGTTCTCTAAGGAAAAGAAAGACATCGAAGCACTACTTAAGATCAATGAAAAATTGCTTTACGAACAAAAGCACCTTGGAAAGCTTGAGTTAGACCGCATTAAAAACAAAGAAACAAAAAAACATTGAATGCAGTTACATTTTCATGGCTAGAGTAAACTCATTAGAGCGCAAAATCTTTAGGAGATTTGCTTGTCCTCCGTTTTCAGCTGCCATTTCATAACATAAGTGGTGAAAAACTTGATATACAGGTTTGAAGTACTTTATGGAGTTTAACAGTATGAAGCACACAAAACTCCATCTCAGCAGAAAATTATAATTGCGTCTCGTAAGGGACCGATAGCATCAGCTTTAATTTCCTCTTCAATTAAGTGGGGTCTACGCGGATGTCGAAGTTTGAACGTAATCTCCGAAATAGTCGTGCTAAGATTAACCCAGTTGACGTGACCCTTGGCTTTTTTCATTGCATTCGCTAGTAAAAAAAAAGTTGGAATATCTGAAGAGTGGTAGCCGAAGTAAATGAGATGTGAAATGTACAGCAGAGCGGACAAGTGATGCTTCTCGCAGGGCAAGCAGAGTCAGTATTGCTGTGTAAATTTTGCAGTCTGACGTACCTGTAAAAATTCTTTCTTGGAACATAAGTGACGATCTGAACAAGTGGAAGCGAAACTGGGAAACACAAGTGTGAAAAAGCGGACCAGGATAAGGACCAGGATTTCTTTCAACGTACGGTGGTTTTTTGTGAAAATCTGGATCAGCGTTGTTGTCATATGTGCATTCACGATGTAGAATTAGAGAAGAGACCAAGAGAAGTTTCTGTTTTGGCTCAGAAACGTATTGGCTTAACAACTGAAAGTTATCGCATTAGAAGAAAATCAGAAAACTGATTAGCCATCCCCCGACATGGAGATGGCGAAAAGTTCCATAGTAATACTTTTGGGATGAGAAGCATCGTTAAGTTTACGGAGAGGAATTCTTTGTACACAGATCAACAATGCAAGAAAGAGTAGCGAGGATAGCGGTCATCCTTCATACGAAATGACTATTGCCCCATTATTCCTGCTCAGCAGGGGTGCCGCAAGACCAGCTGGACGAATAACTACTTATGGAAAACAGGACTGCAGCGGAATATGGTTCGAATGGAGGAAAATGTAGGAAATCTGGTAAAGGTATCTGATTCTATTAAATAGTGAGACTATAATTTTCGAAAACTAGCGTTTTGATAATGAATACGAATTTAATCAGAAATAACTGCGCTCCAGGTTTAAATAAATACTGCAAGGTTGATTTTATATAAGACATTGTATTAACAACGATTGCTTAGGCGCAGGTGCTTCCATGAGCTTCTTTTTCCTGATCTTCTTTGCTAAGTGCTAAAGCACTCTGTAATTGCATAATGATCAGAAAAAAGCCCCATTTTCTGGTTTGACGGGTGACCATCTGAACTGCCGCAACCGGAGGTAGTTCCGGATCCTATTAGCTGTTATACGAGGCTTAAAAATAAAAGCGGAACGATTTTTAGAAAAGATAATTCAAAACGAACGCAAATGTTTAACGCACGTAAAGCACTGGAAAGCAGTGACATTTGTGGTCTCTGCTTCACCATCACTGATATAATGGACATTAGCTTCTAGCGTTTTTTAAGGCACAGAAAATTGACGAGAAAATCTTGGCTGTCGAAAATATTTGCCCTTTCTAGCTGAGACTGTATAATAAATCATAAAAGATGAATCTCTTTCGATAATCTCTAATTATTCTGATGTTTATGAGTATAAGATGCACCAGCAAGAAATAAGAGAGGGCTCACAACTTTCTCTACTTCAAAGTGGCAGAAAGGATCAAAGAACTAAATGGCGCCAACAGCTAAGTTTCTGAATTTTTGAGTACCCCTTCAATCAAAGCCTTCGTCGATTTCTTTCTTTGACCCGAAACCAGTTATTTTAGAAAAGCCATTTTTTTTTCATGACTAGCGTTGCATACGAACAATAGTTTAGAAAATGAAGTTCCTGGATAATCGGAGTTAATTGAAAGTAACCGACCCTGCGCTCAAATGGCTTTCCATTTTACAGGCGAACGCAACGCATGTGCGTGGGAAAAAATGAATTCAATTCGGGTGCAAGCAAGGATGCGGAGCTTAATACAATAAAGCAAAGACTTTTTATCAATTTTATGCAAGGAAAAGGCAGATTGAATTCGGAGAACTGCGCTGGATATAAAGCCATATTGTCCTTGATGGATTTCATTGGTTTTATTCGTTTGCAGAGGAGTTGATACAGAGTGCCCAAAACTCATATTTGACCATAATGAAATACTGAAACGTAGAACTTTGCGATATTCAATCCAGGAACATCGGCGACATCTAGCAAAAAAATGATTTTCGAGAATTGATCTAGCTTCAAGTATAATATTTGAAAGCTAAGAGTACTGTAAAATATTATTATTATTATATCATAATATCACAGTATTGTAAAATTGTAACCAATCACGAATGGATCAACAGAAACCATGACTAGTTCTGTGTATGCAAAAATGTACAAATGTAATGCAGCCAACCAGTTAAAGGGTAATCCGATTCTAGTTGGTAGTCTCCAAATAATTGATTATAGGCAGGCGTCTGCGACGAGCCCACTGTGGTTTTACGAATGGACATGCACAATAAAAGTGGCTCATCCAAGATTCAGTTAACTATGAGTATGTGAAGCTTATCATAAACTGCACGACAGTTGGTTTCTAATCCCAACAAAGACTTTGTCGAGATGAAGTGGGATGAGCAGAAGTTCTGCTCCAGACATGACTCAGTATGATTCTTTGGGAGGAGGCGTTGGGTCGTAATCCTCTTTTTCAACGCATATAGACTTTGTAGTCAAGAAGGCATACAATGTCCTTTATGCAATTCTTAGAAGCGTACACTACCAGAATCCGAAGATCCTCAAATGCTTGTACAGAACATATGTCTTACCACACCTCGAATACTGCTCCCAGATATGGAGCCCATATCGAAAGAAAGATATTGAAAAGATAGAAAAAGTACAACAGACTTTCACGCGGTTGCTTTATCTCAGATGCTCCAAAAACAAAACCCTGAAAGATATTCCTTGTTACAATGATCGTCTCAAACTGTATGGTATGAGAAGCTTGGAGCACCGCAGAAAGTTGTCTGACCTCATCTTTTGTTTTCGAGTTTTACGTAAAGAGATTAATCTCTCAGCGAGCAAGTATTGGACCTTCATTCCTGCTAGTGTACGCTCCTACTCTTTTAATCTGCACTATTTCCCAATAAAACGAAGAAGATATTTGCTGGCTTATAACAACTTGTTTTATCGCGGAGCACGGCGGTTGCAACATCTGCCTCCGATATTCTACGATCGTCTAGCAGTGCCTTCTTCAAGTCAAACTGAGGAAAGTTGATTTGCAGGATTTTGCTGACCTTTGTGTTTGAATTCAGTTCATTGAAAGCCTTCTTTCAGTTAGAAATTCTTGTCTTACCGCGTTGCCTTACGACTGAAGATACTTCTTGTCAAACTAGCTACAGCTGAAGGTCGATCTGGCCACTACACTCGCACACAGTATTACAAAAAGTTATTGTTCATTATTGTTTTCTTGTTTGATTGCATATTGATAGCTCACGACTAGCCAGCTTAGCCTACTGGGAAGTCGATTTCAAAATTTGTTTTCCTGATATAATTAGTATTTGAATCACAACATAGTTACATCGGTTGACTGAACGTCTTTCTGGTGTCTTTCGCTGTTATGACTCATCTTTTCTCATCTTTGTCTATCTTGTTGTCCTTTCAAAGAGCCTGTGTTATTTATGGGGATTTAATCAGCTAGCCTCCTCCCGTAGGCTCGCTGGTCCTCAAAAAAAAATGGGAGCTTTATCTCTGAAAGACAGTAAGATATTCAACACACTACCAATGCGATTCTTTCGTTTACAATTGGTTAGTGCTACGATTTAGTGAGTTAAACTTGAGCCTTTCATCGGAAATAATGTTTTATTGTTTTTCATTGGGACTAATTGGCTATCGTTTGAGTTTACTATTAGTGTTTGACTTTACTAACGGCACACCCAGAATGTATTAAATAAATAAATAAAAATTGCTGATGCCGCCATTAGATTATGACATTTTTCCAGCTTCAAAGCATTCACGAATATTCAAGGTAAGATGGTGCACCTCGTCACGTATGACAGTACGTAGCGTATATCAACCCATAACTTTGAATCAAAATTAGGCAACTATGGATATATCCCAAGCTGCTCTCAATCAGACATCACTACTTACTGTGCAGAACCTAAAGAAGCCTCTTATAGGTTACGGTAAGTCTCATCTCGGAATTACAGAATAAATGTAACTCATTGACTTTGTTAAGGCTATTTTCATTTGTTGGAGACTACAGCGTGGCAAAAAGGAATTTCATAGAACTTGCAAGCTAGGCAGGCAATGTTGTGAACTACTTCCAACTGGAGCCGAGGGCGGGAGGCATAATCAAGTTATATTAAGTACTCGAAAACTCTATCTTTATATGCTTTCAGTTTGAGGGTAACTTTCCCTTAATATAATAGATCTCGTATCTTCTCGCACACAATTTAATATGGCTTAACTGTCACTGAATGGCAATGGCGGTCGAGCGATACTTCCTAGCTTAATGCTTGCGCAAATGTCCGCGAATTCCCTTAATGACTCTAAACACTCGCAACTGATTTTAATCGCGGTCGGCTTATGCCATCATTAATCTTATTCCACAAGATCTCTCCACATCGCATTCGAACCTGATCGCCTAAATGCTAAGCAAAGCAGGGTCCGGGGGTTTTCAGTGCTAGGACTGGGCATACGCAGAGTTCTTTTGCAAAGACTTAATCCTTTCATAGGTCATCGTTAACCCACATGAATGAAATAAGAATGCTAACAGCAAAAACAGGGAAGTCTTTCAGGAGAAAATGCGCTTTATCTATAGTAGGCTTACTTTTGAAAACAGAGAATAGCAACGACATTTGACCTATTCAGTCCTACTATCATCTTTGGCAAAAGACGGGTTCAGAAGGCACCGAGATACCGATCATAATTTCAGTTAATCAAAGACGTTGCGATCTGATTAATGAGCTGTTATGACAGTGATTTCAAGGTCGTGTAGTTCAAAAGCCAAAACCAAGCAAATTCAATAGAGAAATAATTGTAACACCGGAGTAATTTTGTGTCCCATACTGGCTGAACATGTTGTCGGCTACGGTCAGATAAATTACCTTCAGTGACTATAGCCGAAAACTCCATCACAGTATTCAAGACGAGCACAACTAAGCTGTAAATACAGCAAATTCATGGAATGAGTTTTTGAACAAGGAGCACTTTCTAGGTCGATTTTGGATGTAAGAATACGGCGAATAACAACACGCTGAACAAATTCGTACTTTGCCATTTCAGATACAAATAACTATACTATTTTCAAGATACGGTGACTTCACTTACCAAATTGAATGATACCTTCCTGAGCGAATATGCTAGTGTATAAGTTTCATTCAAAAGCAGTATTGATAATGTTGAGAAAAATAATACAACCAACGGCAAAAAAAATTTTCAAACTAATAATAAAAGCAAATACTGCACTGTACGAAGCTACGTACATGTGTGAGACAGACAAAAACTAGCAATAATTGATGCTGCTAACACCGAGAACTGACAATGAACGATAGCCCCCTTGAAGGCCCATCCATCAATCAACAATTGTTGCTACGCCGTCGATGTCAATTAAGTTGTAGCGTGTCGGGTGATAAAAGAAGCTGGACAGTTGTCGAACTCAAACAGGTGTCTATGAAAAATGATGGCTCGAGATACTGTCCCTGGAAACTGCAGCTGGACTTTGTATTACTGACTGCAGGATGGTCAGACAAAGGGACCTCTGCGACCATAAGCCCTTACTGAGGACAGGATACTAATACTATTGATGTAGCGAAAGCGAATGACAATTTATAGTCGAAAAAATGCAAAATTCTCAGAAGTCTATAGCGCTTTTCGATATACAGAAAGGAAAGAAGAAAGGTGTTGCGGCTCGGTGGGCTCTGCGCCCCCTCACCTAGTGCTCGACTGCCATGCGTCCAGCTCCTGTCCCCGAAGGACTTCCGCCACTGCGGGTGCGCGCTAACACGCAATGGCGCGTTACGCCTACACTATACACGAAACAATAAAAGAATACATAAATTTACTAAATAAATATACACAAAAATATACGATATAAACAAATATAAATATACTTACCACGGGGAGAGTTAAGCTCTACCCCGGGCTACCGATGGGGACTCTACCTTACTCACACTTACACACTAGCACACTCACACACTCTCCCGGAATCCAAGGGAGCTACCCACAGGCCGGCCGCGCGCCGCCAAGGCAGCAGCTACGGCACGGCAACACCGACCCCATGATGTTAACCGACAGCATCGAACAAAGCTCCCAACAAATCCTGCGCGACCAAGGCGCTTCGTAACGTTCATCATCCTGGAATTCTATCCTCGCGCGTACATCCAAACAATCCATCAACGATCCATCCAATCGCGCGAGGCACGGGGACGTAGACACGACGGCGATATCGTAGAAACCCAACCAATCAATAATAAAGGCGGCACGACGATAATAGTAAGATGACAAGACGAGAGAGGCCGCACTGGCGCGCGTACGCGCTATTTATAGCGGTGGCTGGGGGCGTGCCTACATGGTGTGGTCTCGGAGCGAACAAGGTAGCCGCCGTAAAGCGCGGCGACCGTGCTCACGACCGAGACGCGCGGCAACACGGTGCTCCCGGCCACATGCTGTGAGGAGCGGTCGATCGCGAGCCGCGACACTCCCCCCCACAACGAAAGGCATTGGGCGTTGCGAATAGGTGGTTACGTGATAGCACCGTGACCTGGGGCAACTGCCTTAACCTAAAAATTTGGGCGATGATAGAAAAAAAGAAACATACGGCATCGGTAGCGAGGGAACAGGCAACAACCCGCCCCGTGGTAAAGCACAAAAATAAACCCAAAACTATAGGCGCTTTGACGCGCAGGTGACTACTAGAATAAACCGGAGCGCTCAAGGCGCTTACCAAATAAATATGGACAATGATTAAAAATACTTCTACAGCTACTAAACTATGTACAACGTTTCAGGATAGACGCTCCAGCCCATAGCATCATCATCGCTCCATCTCGCCATCTCACCATCCATCTCGACCAGCGCTGATCTTACTGCGCATCCAAACCGCATTACGTCCCTCGTACCATCACATCTAACCACTCTAAATACACTCGTACGTTCAACATCGAGGGAGCGTAATGCCCGAAACGAAATCTACCGCCCTGCGAACCTACATGACGCACGTCCTAGAACGCACACCCTGAAACAAAGGGAAACCTTCACCCTCTCTTAATTTTGGCTTAATTTACGATAAAAAAGCACAAGATAAAGCAATGAACTGAGAGGGTGTTGGCTTCCAGACGAAAAAAGTACTACGTCTTTCCAGAAACATCCCCAAATTTGCGCATCTAGCACCCGTCCGGACCGAATTGGACGAAGGTCCAGCCTCCCGCCGAGGACAAAATGCTTCGACGAGGGGATCGACCCCGCAACTCAAGGACCCGGGGGTGCAGCACTGTGGGGCTGTTCAAGGAAAGACGGCCCAACCTATAGAGCAGATGTTACAGGAGCCTGATGGACTGCTCGCAATGGCTCTATGGTCGGGACTTAAGGCAATGAGACGGCGCGTCCTGTGACGGCTGCAACTTCCTAAAGTAGACTATACCGCTAGGCTGCTCGACCGAGTAGCAACAATAAACAAATTTAAATAATTAGCGGAAAATTTAAATGATGTTAACGCGCTACTACAATAGGAAGTATAATTGGTAAGGAGCCGATGAACTAAGATGTTACGCGGGACTTTACATGGCGCGATAGATGTTAACGCGCTCCACAAGTGCGCCGGATGGTGTTAATACTGGGTTAACTAGCTCGACAGATGTTACGCGGTGAGTAGGCAAAGTATAAAAATAAAATTTTACAGGCGCGACAGTCACAAAAATGTTACAGTGTAAAAGGAAACTGACTGACGCGCAAATAAAAAACATTAACAAATTTAGAAATGTAAATGCAAAAAGGAAAAATCAAAACAAATTTTAAAAGTGATGTTGCCTACTAATGCCGTTCGAGTCCACACTATCGCCCGATTGGTATCCGCCTGCGCTTCTTGTGAATTCGCCATATGTACTCGTCCACAAATCTCCATCAACTCCTGCCAGAAGTCGTCCTCAGACTCGCGCGTCGAAATTCCTATTCCCGGCTCGCCGTTGGTCCCATCATCCTTAAAATAGATCATCGTCACGAGGTATTCTAGGTTGGTTAACGGCGCGTCCAAGCTGCGCAGCAAGACTTCCCTCTGGACGTTCCGACGATGGATCCACTGGCATGGGCATGATTAATACTCAGCGCAACGACTAAATGATGTTACGTACTTAACCCACCTACTTAGCGCGTTACGCTAAGTATATAGACGCGCAAACTGAGTATAACCATGTTCAAATGTTGGAATATGAGCCAAGCTGCCGAGGAAGACACTACAGCGAGTGCGGGAGTAGGTGCTACCCGCAGGACCATTCCAACCTTCGTCAAATTCGGGTTGCGCTGCACACCGAGAGTGTCAAATAGGAGATGGAACAATTACACAACAAAACAGTGATGCAGACAAGAAGTAAGTCCGAGTATAAGCCAATCCAGGTAAAAAGAGGTAAATCCGGCGAAGCGACGGCGAAAGCCGCGCGTATAACCACAGCCGATGTTGGTGGCTACAGGTGCCTGACATAAGCGTCCACGAACAGGGTAGTATAAACGTGTCTACGGATCGCGCGTCAGGTAAGTCTGAATCCAGAAAGGAAATGCACTCAAGGGACATGCTCACGACGCACCACAGTTGGTCGCAGTTACACTAGCTGGTCAGGCAAGTTAAACATACGAACAAGATGGTAACAACTGTGAATACTAGCCCTAAGCGCAACGATTGAGCCAAGCTACTACGGGCAAAAAGTATCTGTGAAGCACGGTTGGCGCGCTAAGCGCGATATCTCGTCGAACGACGATACAACTCAAAAATACGACGATGCCAACGTAGGTGGTAAAGGAGTACTTCACTAGCCAAAGATCTAATCAAGTAAACTTGGCATGAAATTAAAGTGCAGATGGAGCGCACAACGGGAACAGAGGCGCGATACTCTAAAGGTACTCACGCGCAAGAAGAAGCCTATAGATGGAATAGGCACTGAGGAAAAAAGTCTACACTGCGCCAACAGAGGATGACATACCACCAAGGCGCGCTTACAGGATATAACATAAGAAATACCAGGATTGACGCGCAGTACAAAAGATATCCAAAAGTGCGTAGATCATGTCGATGTACTGAACGCGCGTAAAGAAAGAGCCGAATTTAAGTCAAAGCCGAGTGAATGATAGTCTTGCAGGTAGCCAAGGATCAAACAAAAATTACAACTACGCAGAGCACTTACAGGAACAACTGCAGGGATACAAAATGGACCCAAGATGGAACATGCAGAAGGTTCTGCAATGAGCAAGGGGATGTTGATAAGCTCACGGCTCGCGAAGTTGCAAGAAAAGCAAAAATACTGACTTGGCTAGGACACAGGCTGCAATGCGGTAGACACTAACAACTGTAAAGATGGAACAAGTTCGCTATACACCAAGGATAGAATACTTAGCGAAAAGTACAGAATCTACTGCCTAACCGACGCTCTAAGGCCAAAGGAGACGAAGTTTGCGCGAAATGAGCAGTTGGGTCGCGCGTTCACCAGAATTACAAAAACGTAAAAAGGGGGCTATGGTTGCTTATTGCGTCGACAACAACAAACAAGACATAGGAAATAAGGGAAGAAGCGCAAAGGATCTGATGGTCGATCAATATGCACAAGAAGGTGGGGTACACGCCGCCTAAAGTGCGCGCTCGACAACAATCGTTTCAGGACCCAAGTGAAGAAAAAGTAAGGAAATACGGGACAAAAATTACAGAAAGAAAGGCATTCCGCCGCAAAAACACAACATCTGGCCTGATAATGAAAACAGAGCGTAAAGCTCGACAGCGGCCTGGCACCAGACAAATCAGAACAAAAAAAAGAAGGAAAACAAAGGCTCGGTACCTAGATGGAAAACGGTAAGGAATTCTGCCTGTTTCCGATGGCTCTCTCTGTCATACTGTCCGTCGTGTGACCAACGACATCGAAGATGGACCATGCCTGAACGAAGCGCGGCGCGCTAGGGGGCAACACTCACACCCATCGGTAACCTAAAGAAAATACATATAATTATAAATAGAAGAGCACAGGACACACTCCCTACTACCCATGCCAACGAATAACCCTACCAGACCCTCTCAACTTACCCTATCTACTCCACCAAAGAAGGAATAACAAAAAAAGAAGTGTAGTACGTAACCGCGGGGCAACGAAAGGACGTAAGGCAAACAGAGCGTGAATAACGACAGAGTGTCACTGAAGAGCCTGCGCGGCACTAAGTGGCGCGTGTATAACAAGGTACGGGAAAGGTTATCCTGTCGGAGGCCGGTCTGGAAACTGCTCAGGGCTCCTGTCGGCGAACGGAGAGGCCATCACTGATGACCCATGGGCACTTGGACCATATCCTGCTTAAAACCGTGCTTCGTGCCAATTGCCGTCTGTCGTCGTCATCCTGCTGATGGTACCTTCCAGCGTCTTGCTCGGCAACTCCTATCCTTCTAGCACGGCTGCTCTCCGCTTTGTACTAGGGGTGGTGGGCGAACTAAAGGGGCAAAGCCTCAAGGGCCCAAGTGCGCTTATTGCACCAAAGAGGCTAACCATACGGCCCCATGTAGCACTACGCCGGGGACAGAGGTCACTACGGGTCACAATTGGGCCAATCTTATACTACGGACTAAACTACTAAACTAAACTACGGACTACAGGAGATTAAACTACGGGGACAAACTAATACCGGTTGTAGGGAAAACTAAACTACAGTAGAGCGAAGAAAAGAAGTGGTGTGAAAGAAAAACTAACAAGGTACGGATCCCGGGAACCCCTAGTACCAATCCAAACCCATACCCAACCCAAACTCAAATCTACCTAGAAAACAGAAAAATACAAAAGACATAGAACACAAAATACTAACTATAAAACCCCAGCTTACATAAAGGAACCCGAATCCCGTCTCCCCGGCTATGGTCCAAGCTCCTATATGTGAATATAGGACGGTGTCGATCCCCAGCTGCGGTTCTTCGCGCGTCTCGATACAGCTCCACCTTCGCGCGTCCACCGATACGGCTCTACGCAGCTCCATACCCCTCTCTTTGTCGCTCCTCCTGTCCATCGCTCGTCCTTCGCCTTCGAACTAGCGCGTACAACGATACAGTACTGAAACGCGTTCGACGATACAACACTGGTACACGTATGACGATACGATACTAAAGCGTGTTCAACGATACAATACTATATACGCGTGCAACGATACAGCTCTAAATCGCGCTCCCTAACTTCCATCCATCCGTCTTCCAACTGTCCATCTCCATGCCATCTTCCCTCTCGAACAACAATCCGACGTCAAAACTCTCCTGGCGCGTACTCCGGTACAGCTCTCTCGCGTACTCCGATACAGTCCTAAAATGCGCGTACAACGATACAACTCTTCTTCGCGCCTCCACGATCTGGTCTTCTGCGCGCAGCGTGCTCAACGATACAGCACTAAATGCACGTACAACGATACAACTCAGGCGCGCTCGCGATCGTCCTATCCTCCATCTCATCTTCATCCTCCTTCCGTCGGCATCCATCATCCATCGATCGTACTCCATCAAGGCGTCCATCTGTCAACTCTTCCTATCCTGCTTCCCCCAATCCTTCGTCCAAATCCCGAAGACTCGACTTGTGCGGCCGCTGGTACTCTCCGGTACCCCCTATCGAGCCCGCCGACTACGACACCGGCCCTCCACCTGGGCAGTACTTTCCAAGCGCGACAGGCTTACCAGGTATCGCATGACGTGGGCGCTCGATCGATTGGGGTTCCAGTTGGCAAGTTGCCACAGTCTTCCCGACTATCCCTCCGCGCTGACACGCCATGCTTCGCACCCTGGCTACCTTCCGGCACTCTTGTTACTGGCTACGTAGGTATTCAGCTCTGCCTCTCTGTTTGCCAGGACTTCCTACTGGGGCGCTGAGCGTGGTAGCTTCGGGCTCGTTACGCACGCATGATGGATGGGATAGCGCGTTCCTTCAACAACGTAACAACGACGCAACATACCGATGACACACAACCTGCTCCAACTTGCGCGACTAACCCATCCGCGGGCGGCGACGCCATCCACCATGCGCTCGGCATCGATGCACCATGTTGCGGCTCGGTGGGCTCTGCGCCCCCTCACCTAGTGCTCGACTGCCATGCGTCCAGCTCCTGTCCCCGAAGGACTTCCGCCACTGCGGGTGCGCGCTAACACGCAATGGCGCGTTACGCCTACACTATACACGAAACAATAAAAGAATACATAAATTTACTAAATAAATATACACAAAAATATACGATATAAACAAATATAAATATACTTACCACGGGGAGAGTTAAGCTCTACCCCGGGCTACCGATGGGGACTCTACCTTACTCACACTTACACACTAGCACACTCACACACTCTCCCGGAATCCAAGGGAGCTACCCACAGGCCGGCCGCGCGCCGCCAAGGCAGCAGCTACGGCACGGCAACACCGACCCCATGATGTTAACCGACAGCATCGAACAAAGCTCCCAACAAATCCTGCGCGACCAAGGCGCTTCGTAACGTTCATCATCCTGGAATTCTATCCTCGCGCGTACATCCAAACAATCCATCAACGATCCATCCAATCGCGCGAGGCACGGGGACGTAGACACGACGGCGATATCGTAGAAACCCAACCAATCAATAATAAAGGCGGCACGACGATAATAGTAAGATGACAAGACGAGAGAGGCCGCACTGGCGCGCGTACGCGCTATTTATAGCGGTGGCTGGGGGCGTGCCTACATGGTGTGGTCTCGGAGCGAACAAGGTAGCCGCCGTAAAGCGCGGCGACCGTGCTCACGACCGAGACGCGCGGCAACACGGTGCTCCCGGCCACATGCTGTGAGGAGCGGTCGATCGCGAGCCGCGACAAAAGGAAATAGGGAAAACGGCAAGATTGTTTATGCGGATATCAATCAGTGGTGGAGGACTTGTATTCAATTCCTCATATCCCCATAACCTCTTTCAGCCAAGTCAGTGTCTCATTTCAGTTAGTAGCCTTACCTTCCATCCTTTCCAAAGTGAGCCAGCAATGAAGTCACCCAGTTGTCAGCATCAAAAATGAGTTCTTTCGTAGAATTCGGATAACCAAAAGTGCTTTAATGAAAGAATATAAATGAGTGAGTACCTGCGAACTTCGCTGATGCGAAAAAAACAAAAATTAGGGAAGCGCGAAGTTTGGATATTAAGCATAATTGAAAGTAGCCAATGTCGCGCCCAAATGCTCCAAAAACATTCCATTAGCTGACGAACTCAATGGGCGTCGCAAAAACGGACATAACGGGAATATGGCGCATATAGTGGAAAGAAGAACTGAAGTTGATAAGATGAAGGTTTGCAAAGTGCAGTGTCATGAAGTAGAAGACGATTCAATTTGTTCGGAGCTTTTTCAGTCAAAGCCCTCTTTCTAAAGTTACGTCCATTCATAGCAGAGTCGTGCATAACAAGAACGAAAATCTCGAACGTTTCTCAAGAAGATTCTCCTTGAGTTATGATTGTAGGAATAGGAGACATTTGCACATTGCACAGTACATTTTGTGCTCAAAACCTGCATTGATAGTTCGAGAATATGGACATCATGGCTGCAAAAATTTACAATAGCACTCGTTGAGCAAATGCTGAAATCTTTGTATATCCTTGACAGCGCCAAAGCCACAGTGAAAGAGCGACCCCCTGACCCTTCCAGCTACAGCCCTAGTATCCTGCCCATCACGCATTCGTGCTTAAGTCGACGTTTTTATTATAGAATTATTCTTAAATTCCCAGCAAAAAAAAAGCGCACCATATTTGCCGATTCGGAGCCATCCAACTTTCCCTTACCATATTGAAGCCGCTCGAAAGTAGGGAAAAGTAAAGGCTTAAATGTAACTGTCCGCTTTATTCTGTTGCATTAGGCAATTCTCCCGCTAACATTCAAAGGTACTTTGGAATTTCAATTTATTATGTCCGATATTCTCGGTCAAATTTTCAAAAATTGGCTATTATTTTTCGTACAGTAAACAATATAGGAAGCGAAGTATCAAAGGCTAAATCCCAAGCTTATCCTTGAGCTAGTTCGTAAAATTCACAATGCATTATGATTCGAGAATCTACCAACAGATGACGAGATGAAGATTGTTGGCGAAAGAGAAAAAATACTCTAAAAAGATTGTGCTGCAAGATGAAGCAAAAGTGACTGGATCTGCAAAATATCACACATGTAAAAAACGAGTTATGCGGCAAATCGTCGCTTTTGGATGGCAGTCAAGACGTAGAAGCACAAGAAACAATACTGTTTCTCAAAATCCCGTCCTTTTCACTTCTTTGATTTTCATAGCGACTTTTTGGAAATCAATCTACCAAAATATTTCGTCAAGCCGAATTGGGAGGATGTCGTATTTTTCAAATCGGTTTTCATTTTGACGATGATTCAGCACATATGTATGTGGAAGCAAAGCCAAAGTTTGCTAATATGGTAGAAAAAAATTTTCGTAAACCTACAGTTTGTTGACAAGATTCTACAGAATACCTACGCACATGAGCGAGATCTAGCAATAATAATTGCAAAGCAGCTTTCTAAATATGGATATCATTTCTGAGAGATATTGGATATTTTCAAGGTCTTTTCCTTGTTTTACAGGCCTTCTGTACGTGTATTTGCATCAGATGTTAACTTCCTATCATTGAGAAGCATAACAGAAAGCATTTTTTGTGCTCACATCCGCACGTGAAAATGCACACTTCTAATGTCAACCTGTTAACAATTACTGGAGAGTAATTAATCCGTCTTCATCATGGTTCATGGAGAAGTGCTTATTGCTATGCATATAATGCTAAGCTGAACAACAACAACTGGACGTAGACATCAAAACGAGTCCTATAATAACAAATCGTGGCAATGCTAGGTAGCTATTAGGCTAGTTCAAAAGTCTCGCACCATAATCTTCGAAACGTAATCTTCAGTTTTGATGTAATTGCACGACTTGATGTCTTCTGGAAAAGGAAATTACCTATTTCCTTGCAGCGCCAGAAGCAGGGACCATTATAGAAGATAGCAAAGATTCGGCTCAGGAGGAGGTCTCAAATTTTGCAAAATCTTGCTTTGAATGCAAAAAATGCTATAAGAAATGCAATAGAAAACTCAGCGGTCGCCTGTCTTTTCCTGCACAAAAAATGCTGGTCGTTTTTCGAGCACTTTTGCGACAAAATTTTTTGAAGTGATGCAAGACCTTCTCTCTAGACTAATAGCTCAAACTAGCATCTCCAATTCTGACAATCTAATAAAGCGTACCAAACTTTACGATGGCCATGCCATAGGGCTAGTAAAAAAAGCAATGCTTGGTTGAAATAAGCATGGGAGAGTGAGAATTTGGAGAGTTATACTGCTCAAAGGTATAATACAACACAATTGTTATGTGGGTAGGTCTGCACAGAGCTTCATAATTAGTAGTATCTGCAAAAGGGGTGAAGAGAAAGGGTTTGAAACCTTACATAAAAAGAGAAAGGGTGTTGAACCTTACATATAAAGTTTTAACCACCACAAGCAATTTTGTAGCTAAATAGTGCTAGAGGATTCAAGAAAAACATGAAGTATTTCAAAAATCAAAACAACTTAAGAAAAAGAACTTCCAATATTATTGAAATTTTCATTAAAAGTTCGCGCTGATTGTTTGGAACCGATTAACACTACAGGCAGATCATTGTTACAATAAAATAGCAATGATTTCTGAAGACTATGTTTGAACTTGACATTTTGAGTTTTATGGAGAATTTGACTAGCGTGAGAAGAAAGAAATCAGAAGCCGTACTTCCAAAAATCGCACTGACTCTGCAAAAATTTCTTTTCCAAGGGCAGTCATGTTCAATAAAAAAATAGTTGGATCTAGAAGTCAGTATGGATACTGACGCAGATAAACGTAGCTTTACGATTTTGGTGATTTATGACTGTTTAGGTGTGAGAATATTCTACGAGATTCGGGACAGTTGATTTTTCTGCATCACGCAATCGTGATGGGTCGCACTACATCCTTGCCTAGATTCATCTCAATCTTATGCATTATTTAGCCACCTTAGCTGGAGAGAACTTTCGTTGCATGGAAGATGCGGAAGTAGCATTTGGAGAACATAGCTGCTAAATTTTTCACACCTGCACTTAGGAGAATGACTGCTCAGCAGAAGTGGAAAGTTTAATCCTCTTCCACTTTGGCTAAGCAATAACCACTGCGCATGTGCAGCAGCAGAAAATGCAGTTTCTCACCTCATCCTCAGAAGTATGCATATTTTTCTCGGCTACAGAGTCTCCAGCATACAAAACTTTTGTCACGGTTGTGTCAATACGCAGGAATTTGCAGGATGAGGATCTTAAGGTTTTGAAGGATGAAAAGATCAGCAACTAACAGCATATATCGGTAATCACAATGATATTCTAAAGCAACAGATGTGAGGCGCGGGTCATCGAATAAGAGACCGGCCGCAATCGGAACCGATCAAAGACGTTGGGAAATGATTAATGAGCTGTTATGACATCAATTGTGCTCTACAGATGAGGCATTCCGGCCATGGTGGCTGGAAGATATGTACTGTGGGCCGAAAATAGCGTTAAGGCTAAATTATGTGCATGACAATCAGTGTTCAGGCAAATATCTAGACACATGCATTCTTTCCGAACGGACCAATGAGAGCGCTCGCGTACTGTAGGAATTACAATCTGAACTAGAATTTTTAAACTTCTAACCCCGAGTGAATCATTTGAGCTGGAACTTAGGCAATGGCCCAACCAGCTCTGAGTTTGTACATAAGGAAGCCGGATAGGCAAAATTTTCTTGACACTGCCACTAGTAATCCCTGAGAAGCTGGGCCCATACTAGTAAATTCTGATGTATCATGCTATATATGGCAATAACGCTGTTAATTACGAGTGTCTGTTAGTTAAACGATTTAGAATGCCTCCAAGTTTCTCATCAGAGTCTCAGAGTCGTGCCCGAATTGGAGCCCATAAAAACCTTGCAACCCATGGTAGCTTTTACAGTAACCAACATGCGCAATGAATACGGCAAGCTGTTCAACACTTATCCAAGAGCAAATCTTGACCGAAAGTCCACAGATTATCCTGTCTAATGTTGTGAATCCTTTGATCCGCTTGAAGTTATCGTGTTCCAGCGTCGAACACGCACAAAGACAAATTGCCGTCTTAAGGTTGATCCGTTTTCAAAGACGATGTTGTTTTCAATGAAAATGTTCCATCGTTCAGCATCCTGACTGTGCATGGTTTCTTCGCTAGCTGAAGGGGAAAGTTCTTGAGGAACTTGACCTTTTTTTCATAGATATATGCTAAAGGGGACACAAAAAAGGCTAGGCAAATGAAGAACTACATTATTATGTTGAGTTGATGCACGAGTTTTGAAAATTTTTTGGAATTCACTGGCCACCTTTACTTTCCACAAAATTGTTTTGATTCGCATGTTAGAGGAGATGATTAAGTCTAGTTCTGTAATGTTGATGGTAGAATACAGCTCTAATTATTTGTCATTAAAACTATATGGTATAACTCAAAGTTGTAAATGTCCTAGAAATCTTTTTATTGGTATGAAGCTTATGTATTATACAATACAAGCGAAGGCAAGTTTTATGTTGTGAGACGAACCTTACAAGTCTTATAAAATAAGCTTTTTATAAAATTGAAATCAAATGGGCTTTTTGACAATAGCTCTTATGACCAACAAAAAAATAGCTTTTCAAGAGAAAGTATGTAGCATGTAAAGCATGAAATGGGACGCAAAAAGCAAAAAAAAGAACATGTCAATGCAAATAGCTACTTTTTCCGGCTAATAAGCTCAATTAAGCGCGAAATCGGGCTAAGACTTGAATGACTTCGCTTTCAATTGCTACATAATTGTAACATAAGCGGTTGAACGATATTATTACAGCTTTGAAATATCTTATCAAGTCTTTGACTCTAGACAGAAGAGGGGTGCACCAAAATTCCATCATCAGCGGGAAATCATAATTATATCTCGGGAAAGACCGATAGCCTCGGTGTCAAGTTTTCCCTCTAATTAAGGTAGAGCTCGTAAACGGATGTCGAACTGTGAACGTAATTTCTAGCGAAGTTATGCCATCTACCTCGGTTAATGCGCATCTTTAGCTTTCTTAAGCTTCTTCCTTAGCTCTCATCGATCCTCCCATAGTAAAACTAATTGGAAAAGCATGTTAGAAGTTCTAAAGAATGGTAGCCAAAGTAAATGAGATGTGAAATTTGCTGAAGGACGAGCAAGTGGTTTCTGCCGACAATAGGCTGCATTAGCCTTTCTTCGTAGTTCTTGCAGTGTGAGATACATGCAAAAATCGTGTCTTGGAACGATAAAAATGACGAACTGAATAAGACGGATGTGAACAATGTGAAGAAATAGGCGTGAAGAAAGGGCTTTCAGGAAGAACGATTTTACATCAGTGCTTCAGTAGAAACCTGCTGCAGTGTTACTGTATATTTAGTTATTATTCATTTATCTATTGTTTACAAAGTGCACCATGATGTACACGAGTAAATGTATTACAGTACAGAGAGCTGCAAAAATTTATTCAAATGAGCTCGCCAACTTTTTCTTGAACACAGGGGTACTACTTGATTGTAGAATATGAAACGGAAAATGCTGTAATCGTCTTGCGCCTCGGAAATCTGTTGAAGATTAGCATAAAATGCTTGCATTGTGTTTGTGTAATTTGAAAATATATATTTATGATAGATGAAACTGAAGCAGGAGTATGTAGTGTTTCAGCTAAAAAAAGCTATCTGTAAACGAATGGAAAATCCATTGAAGTAAGAATGAAAACTTATACGCTTCAAAAATGAAGAAGATGGGAACCCACCCACACCCCTAACTGCTGAAAATGATATCGCAATGAAAAGAAGACATCGTAAAGTCTACGAAAAGACTTCCGTGCGTGAGATCAGCAATGCAAAGAAAAGTAGATAGGATAGCGGTCGTCCTTCATACGAAATGACTATTGCCCCATAATTCCTGCTCAGCAAGGGTGCCACAAGACCAGCTGGACGGATCTTGCATGTAGAAAACAATATTGTAGTGGAAAAATTACAATGCAATGGAATATGATGGCTATATTCAAAGAGATGTCGTGGAAAAAAGGCAGATAAGGGTAATCAAAATACTAGAATTCATTTTATATGACCAATAGCATTATGACGTCTCGATAAGTGTATTTTCGTAAAAAAGCTACATCTTAAATTCACCAAGAGAACCAGGCATTTTTCTTGGAGCTAGCGTAACCGATAATCAACAATATTGCGCTCCAAATTTTTATAGGTGTGCTAGTTTCGCAGCCGCTTGCAAATGAAAGTTGTATCAAACATATGTGCAACCATCGCACGGCCACGGATTTAGTTTCAACAAAAATAAAGTTTCTTTATGAAACGCTCGAAACACCTCATTATCCATAGATTGCCATTCCAGTTTGACAGATGGCCAATGGGTAGTTCCGGTTCCAATGGCTACATATTAGACGATGCTTCAAACTATTTATCGAAAACGGGGAACTATTCATAAAAAAGGATAATCTGGAATAGATGCGTTGTTTTGCGAAGGTAAGGCTCCGGAGTGCTTACCGTACCAAGCAATAAATTCTTTGCATTTTCGCTTCATTAACATTCCTAATAACGATAGGTGAAAAGACATTGATGTTCATGGCCGGGAAATTTTGGAAGAGAAAACTGATGACTTGGATTGGAATTCCTTTGTTTGGTTTCACAATGATGTAGATAAAAGGAGCGAGATATTTTGATAGGTTTGAAGGCGACTCAAGCTCGACTGGAAAAGCGAGTAATTTTAGCAAAATCGTTGTGGGTCTTCCAAGGGAGCACAAAGGGATGACTCCTTGATACTGATTAAGGACAAGAACAGCAAGATTTAGATCTGGAAAGATATGACATAGGTGCATGGCTAACAAGGGAAGGATAGTTGGATGCCGCGGCCATTTCTAATGATTTGTATACCAAAAAATGCGCCTTCGAATGCAGATTCTGAATCTGTGCTCGAAATCTGCGAAACGGTCTTTTGAAGAAAGTTATGAACTTTTTTCCTTGAAGATTTAGCCTACTTTTGGATAGTAAAAATCACCAGATTTGATCTAGCCTACCGTTTGATGCTACTGAAGAAAATTTTAGACGTAGTAATATTTATTCAGACTATCTGGATCATACTCAGTATTTGGAAAGGAGAGAAAACTTTTTATTGATGATTTTGACCCTCCCCAGGAACGCAATTTTTTAATGAAAAAAAATCATAACTCCATTCAGATTATCGTTTCGCAGATATGAAAGACAGTCTACGAACCAGCATTCAAAAGCGCATTTTTTGGTATACAAATCATTATGAATGGCTACGGCATCCAAGTATCCTTCCCCTGTAAGATGAGTGCATAATAATCATGCTAGATGACAGTAATAAGAGGAAAGTTTGTCACTAATCCTGCCCACCTTCTTCCAAAAACTTGTACCATTATAAGATTGATGAAAACTAATCACCATCTTTAATCAAGACTTCCAAATTAAAGCGTCCATTTCCCTCGTAATTCAAGGAACTGACTACCCCAAAGGAGTCGAAAAAAATGAAATGGCGCCTGAGAACCAGCTCTTGGTTATGACCAGTACATTTTTACGGACAATACTTCCAAAGCGAAGTTTGTGGATATTCAGCGTTAATTGAAAGTAAACCAACTAGCGCTTGAATGGCTTTCCATTAACTGACCTCGACGCAAATAGCTCGAAAAAAAAAACGAATTCAATTTAAGAACAGGCAAGCGAGAATGCGAGCTCGATACAATAAAGCAGTGATTTTTTGCTAATATATAGGAAAAACGAAGTGGATTGGATTGGGAGATTTGCGCTAGATATAGCAATCACATTTCCTTCAGTGGGGCACCATGCATAGAAGGTTGTGGATTGTAGGATATGGAACTTGAGCAAGAATTCAGAATTTGCAACTGAGAAGGTACTTCATAAGAGGTTCAAATAGAGCAGGAATTTGAGATTGTTGAACTAGCAACATCCTGTTCAAATCTTGTTAAGATTCAGTTTCATAAAATTGAAGCCTTCGTGAAGGCAAAATTCAAGAAATGGAACGAATGGTTTAAGCACACATCCTTTCAATGAAAAGACTGACATGGTTCTTCCTTTGAGTTTTCTATAATTTGCTCCAAAATCATGATAGTAGGGAGATGCAAGATGCACTGAGAAAAAGAATACGCTCACCATTCAAATAATTCCCCAAAACTCTGTTTAATGATCTGAACCGGGATATTACATTATATAGCAATTATAGTAAGTGCCTTTGGACTTTGCTTTTAATTTTATTTCTATCAATCCTTTATTTCTTCAGAGCCTAGTTTCAATTTCTATCTTCCAATAATTATTTAAAGATTGGAATAATCCTAATCATCTGGAGAAGTTAAAACGCAGCTTGACTTAATATCAAAGATGAAGTCTTAAATGATTTCCTTTACTTATTTTCTTACAATTATGTGACTCAGAAGCAGCTCTGATTATACATTTCATCCCATGTTAGCGTGTGCGGCAGACTACATAACTCTAGCGAATAAAGGAAATCATGCAAAGTGCGCAGGCAAAGGGAATCTAAAGGCTCGCCGCGCTGCTGTATAGTATAAAAATACAAGTCCCAAACAATGTAGTACATCCACGAGAGCCGTATCAGGTGGTGCGTATGCAAAAAGTGCACAATCGTGATGCAACGCGTTAATTACTGAGTGCTAATTCGTTTTTGATTGGCATATCCTCGAGTTATGGCCAGGCTGTGGATAGCCAATTTTGAACCATCGGATGGACGCATGGACGCCCAAAAGGGGCTTACTCGAGGATCAGTATATTCTGAGGTGAGTTTTAACATAGACTGAGAAAGTTTTATCGACCGGTCAAGTGGAAAGGATAAAAATTCAACACTTCTGCTCGGACCTATGAACGGTGTGGTTTTTTCTGCGTGAGACTTAGGACACCAGCTTACGACGGATATTTGTGAAAGAGTTCACTAGCTATAGCGAATGAAATGATGTAAAATCTAATTTCGCTAAGTCAATGTCAAGATTGGTCAATCATCTGATGACATTATGAGCTTTCATCTTTTCATTGTACAACTTAGATCATGTCAACAATGTACAGGGTGTCCCAAAAAAATGTTAACACTGTTTGATCGTTAATAACTTTCTTGCTTTCAAGTCTTTCGCCGAGCTTTAGGTACCATTCTGTAGAGCGAGGATAAACTTAGATTTACAGTATCGAGCTAATCATCTAACGCTCCTCGTTACTGTAGAATTACGGTAGGAAATTCCAAAATGTGGAACCGTCATGAAATATGCCCTCTGACAGAAAATTTTTTCAAAAAATCTGAAAAATCGTGTACTAGGGTTTTCGCGCACGCTGATTTTACTACGTAACTTTTTGCGAGTGTTTTCAGCTTTTTTGACGGTGTAATCACATTTTTGGCACATGCTGGGAAGTAAGTTATTACACTTTACCTAAGATAACTTTGAAAAGAACTATCATAATGAAACTAAAACCTCATATCCGAAATCAGCGGCTTTCATTACCATAGTACAAGAGATTTTGGCTTGTTTTGCTCTGTTTCAAAGCAGAAAACGGGCTTTAATGGCTTAAAATCCTTGTCAAATTTTCTACCGTAATTCTACAGTAACGAGGAGAGTTAGATGATTCGCTCGATACTGTAAATCTAAGTTTATCCTCGTTCTACAAAATGGTACCTGAAGCACGGCGAAAGACTTGAAAGCAAGGGAGTTATAAACGATCAAACAGTGTTAACATTTTTTTGGGACACCCTGTATTTAAAAGAAAATTGACGCAGCCGACAAAAAACAAGCGTAATTGATAGGCAGACAACGTCATTTTTTTTGCTAGGAATCAAATTCGGTTTTGACATTGTCCTAGATTTCTTGTCTTCTTGGAGAAGTGCATATCTCGTTTGCTAAAAGTGCAAGATTTCAGCACGGGAGATTGTAGGATCAAAAGAATCACTCTTTCTGGGTGCTGCTTCCACAAGAAAAATTTCCGTAAAAAAGAATGATCAAACGAGTTAGGAAATCGTCTAGTCTACCAAGCACAGATAATGTAATATGACTCAGCTGTCACTGAATGGCGGCTGAGCGATATGTCCTAGCTTAATGCTCGCGCAAATGTCCCCGAATTCTCTTAATAACCCTAAACACTCATAACTGATTCTAATCGCGGTCGGCTTATGCCAGCATTAATCTCATCCCTCAAGATCTCATCGCATTACATTCGAAATCTGGACAAAACAAGATGTATAACAGGGGAGGGTACTTCCGGTGGGACATACAGATTCTAATCGATTTTACATGGGTCTTGTAACACTTTGAGTCTTGTAACACAAATCATGAAGCTTACGACGATAAGTCGGTAAGTTTTTATAGGGCTTCCAGGCACCATGATAGAGCAAAGCAAGCTCTACAAGATGATTGCAAAAGTTGGCACCAACTTCAAGACACACTAAGTATGCACCCGGAATGTGAGTTGCACTGAAGGTAAAAAAAAATTGGAAAAATTCATATCTTCGTTCAAGAAAACCTGCCGCATCTCCAGCTTGTTTATACAGATTGCACACCACATCAGACACTCAATTGTAGCGTTGCTGTATTTCTTCCTTATCTAGAAATTGAGAAAACGAAAATTTTCTCGTTTTTGCAAGAACGAGGCTATGTTGTTTCCACTCATGTTATTGTACACTACAAGTTTTTGGAAGATTTTAGCTTTACAAGCCCTGGTTCTCGAAAAATACCGAATTTAGCGTTGAACCCTCGAGCGAGGAGAGCTAAATTCGGTATTTTTCGAAAGCTAGGGCTTGTGGAAAGCTGAAACTTTACGGTTATACATCTAAGGGCTTGTGGTATACAACTGCATGAGTAGAAAGAGCATAGCTTCGTTTTTTGAAAACAAGAAAATTTTGGTTTCCTAGGTTTCTAGATGAGGAACAAATACAGCAACGGTATATATGAGTTTTTGATGTGGTGTGCAATCAGTACGAGCAAGTTGGAAATCCGTAGATTTTCAAAGAAAGATACGAATTTCCCTCCATTTTTGAGCCTTCAGTACGACTACGACTTAGATTCCGGTGCAAACTCACGGTGGGTTGAAGCTGGTTATAACTTTTGCATAACATCTAGTAGAGCTTGCTTTGCTCTATCTAATGGTACCCTGAAACCTTATTAACTTTATAATGTGTACGACTAATGGTTTTAAGCGTTCAAAAAGACTTATGTAATAAGATAATATTTGATTGCTGACAAATTTGTGCAAAAGTAGTCATTTCATTCTTTTCTATGGTCATTACTTCCTCGCATAGCGGAAATTGGCAGCTTCTCTGAAACTGATTGGTAATAAAAAACCGTTGGTTGAGTTTCTTCTAACCGTTTTGCAAGGAGGTTGGCTCTGGACGAACGTTCTTTGCGCAGGTTTATAATATTTAATTTCCACATTTATATCCAATGTTGTTAATTTAAAAAAATCAAACTAATTATTAGGATAAGAAAAGAGAATGAAAAGTTCTACACATAGCTCAACGTCCACGAAAAAGAATATGAACTGTAAGCTATACAAATCCGAACAAGGGTTTCTTTTAGGGATGGCGCAGGCCAAGGTCATTTGACTTACTCATAATTACCAATCTGCTCTGTAGCTGATGTAGTACTTCAATAATGGGTATGATGCATTTCTAAAGAACTCAGTAATTACAAAACGAAGATATCCTAATCATTATAAAGTAGCAACAGCCTCTTGAACTATGGTTCGCATAGGCCCTGTTTTGGATACATGTATTGCGATGTTTGTCAATAAATCCAAGCATTAGAAGTGCTCTGAAATCCATGGACTTTCGCACTATTGTGCTAAGGTATTAGGTTGGTGCAAAAGTAATGCGCGTTTTTCTAGCCCTTGTTTCAAGATAGCTTATCTCCATCGAAGTTTCTCCTATGAAACTTACCCGGCACTTGTCAAGAAGCTTTTTTCATGCTCTAATCTGCTTAAAGGAAGCTTTTAGCCTCATTCGTTAAAAAATTTATAGAGCTTCGTACAAGAGCACTCAAAACCAGAATTTCATTGCACTTACTTTTTGGGTCAGAATTCAAGCGCGAGTAAAGGCATTCTTTTGAAAATTCAACTACTGTATGTAGTGGAAATTTTCTACATAACGCATGCTTTACTGTTTCTTAGAAATTACTTAGACTGATTGTGAGATCTCGGCGCCTCAACATGAGTGATGGTTTTGGCCATTCTGTGGCCCATAGATTTCCTTCGAAAAGGGCAATCGCCAAAGTTCTGCTTATTTGTGTAAGCGTAAGGGTAGGGCTCCTACTGACAGTTTTTGCAGAAATGTGGAAGCTGTTCAGTACACAGGAAAGAATAGAAAGAAGAAAAGAGAAGACTGATCACGTGGGGGTATAGCTCAGTGGTAGAGCGCTCCCTTAGCATGGGAGAGGGCTGGGGTTCAATTCCCCATACCTCCATAACGTTTTGCAGCAGGACCAATAACCCAACTTTGTTGGCCCCTACCTTTGATTTGTTTCGCAACTTAGCCAGAATTCCGATGCCTTTGCTAACAAAGCTTTCAACAATAAACGGATCAGAAAGGATAGAAAGGAAGGGAAAAGAGAAGACTGATCACGTGGGGGTATAGCTCAGTGGTAGAGCGCTCCCTTAGCATGGGAGAGGTCTGGGGTTCAATTCCCCATACCTCCATAACGTTTTGCAGCAGGACCAATAACCCAACTTTGTTGGCCCCTACCTTTGATTTGTTTCGCAGCTTAGCCAGAATTCCGATGCCTTTGCTAACAAAGCTTTCAACAATAAACGGATCAGAAAGAAAAGAAAGGAAGGGAAAGAGAAGACTGATCACGTGGGGTATACTTTAGTGGTAGAGCGCTCCCTTAGCATGGGAGAGGGCTATTTAATTCCCCATACCTCCATAACGTTTTGCAGCAGGACCAATAACCCAACTTTGTTGGCCCCTACCTTTGATTTGTTTCGCAACATAGCCAGAATTCCGATGCCTTTGCTAACAAAGCTTTCAACAATAAACGGATCGGAAAGAACAGAAAGAATAAAAGAGAAGACTGATCACGTGGGGGTATAGCTCAGTGGTAGGGCGCTCCCTTAGCATGGGAGAGGGCTGGGGTTCAATTCCCCATACCTCCATAACGTTTTGCAGCAGGACCAATAACCCAACTTTGTTGGCCCCTACCTTTGATTTGTTTCGCAGCTTAGCCAGAATTCCGATGCCTTTGCTAACAAGGCTTTCAACAATAAACGGATCAGAAAGGATAGAAAGGAAGGGAAAAGAGAAGACTGATCACGTGGGGGTATAGCTCAGTGGTAGAGCGCTCCCTTAGCATGGGAGAGGGCTGGGGTTCAATTCCCCATACCTCCATAACGTTTTGCAGCAGGACCAATAACCCAACTTTGTTGGCCCCTACCTTTGATTTGTTTCGCAACTTAGCCAGAATTCCGATGCCTTTGCTAACAAAGCTTTCAACAATAAATGGATCGGAAAGAATAGAAAGAAGAAAAGAGAAGACTGATCACGTGGGGGTATAGCTCAGTGGTAGAGCGCTCCCTTAGCATGGGAGAGGGCTGGGGTTCAATTCCCCATACCTCCATAACGTTTTGCAGCAGGACCAATAACCCAACTTTGTTGGCCCCTACCTTTGATTTGTTTCGCAACTTAGCCAGAATTCCGATGCCTTTGCTAACAAAGCTTTCAACAATAAATGGATCGGAAAGAATAGAAAGAAGAAAAGAGAAGACTGATCACGTGGGGGTATAGCTCAGTGGTAGAGCGCTCCCTTAGCATGGGAGAGGGCTGGGGTTCAATTCCCCATACCTCCATAACGTTTTGCAGCAGGACCAATAACCCAACTTTGTTGGCCCCTACCTTTGATTTGTTTCGCAACTTAGCCAGAATTCCGATGCCTTTGCTAACAAAGCTTTCAACAATAAACGGATCAGAAAGGATAGAAAGGAAGGGAAAAGAGAAGACTGATCACGTGGGGGTATAGCTCAGTGGTAGAGCGCTCCCTTAGCATGGGAGAGGGCTGGGGTTCAATTCCCCATACCTCCATAACGTTTTGCAGCAGGACCAATAACCCAACTTTGTTGGCCCCTACCTTTGATTTGTTTCGCAGCTTAGCCAGAATTCCGATGCCTTTGCTAACAAAGCTTTCAACAATAAACGGATCAGAAAGGATAGAAAGGAAGGGAAAAGAGAAGACTGATCACGTGGGGGTATAGCTCAGTGGTAGAGCGCTCCCTTAGCATGGGAGAGGGCTATTTAATTCCCCATACCTCCATAACGTTTTGCAGCAGGACCAATAACCCAACTTTGTTGGCCCCTACCTTTGATTTGTTTCGCAACTTAGCCAGAATTCCGATGCCTTTGCTAACAAAGCTTTCAACAATAAACGGATCAGAAAGAAAAGAAAGGAAGGGAAAGAGAAGACTGATCACGTGGGGTATACTTTAGTGGTAGAGCGCTCCCTTAGCATGGGAGAGGGCTATTTAATTCCCCATACCTCCATAACGTTTTGCAGCAGGACCAATAACCCAACTTTGTTGGCCCCTACCTTTGATTTGTTTCGCAACTTAGCCAGAATTCCGATGCCTTTGCTAACAAAGCTTTCAACAATAAACGGATCAGAAAGGATAGAAAGGAAGGGAAAAGAGAAGACTGATCACGTGGGGGTATAGCTCAGTGGTAGAGCGCTCCCTTAGCATGGGAGAGGGCTGGGGTTCAATTCCCCATACCTCCATAACGTTTTGCAGCAGGACCAATAACCCAACTTTGTTGGCCCCTACCTTTGATTTGTTTCGCAACATAGCCAGAATTCCGATGCCTTTGCTAACAAAGCTTTCAACAATAAACGGATCGGAAAGAATAGAAAGAATAAAAGAGAAGACTGATCACGTGGGGGTATAGCTCAGTGGTAGGGCGCTCCCTTAGCATGGGAGAGGGCTGGGGTTCAATTCCCCATACCTCCATAACGTTTTGCAGCAGGACCAATAACCCAACTTTGTTGGCCCCTACCTTTGATTTGTTTCGCAGCTTAGCCAGAATTCCGATGCCTTTGCTAACAAGGCTTTCAACAATAAACGGATCAGAAAGGATAGAAAGGAAGGGAAAAGAGAAGACTGATCACGTGGGGGTATAGCTCAGTGGTAGAGCGCTCCCTTAGCATGGGAGAGGGCTGGGGTTCAATTCCCCATACCTCCATAACGTTTTGCAGCAGGACCAATAACCCAACTTTGTTGGCCCCTACCTTTGATTTGTTTCGCAACTTAGCCAGAATTCCGATGCCTTTGCTAACAAAGCTTTCAACAATAAATGGATCGGAAAGAATAGAAAGAAGAAAAGAGAAGACTGATCACGTGGGGGTATAGCTCAGTGGTAGAGCGCTTCCTTAGCATGGGAGAGGGCTGGGGTTCAATTCCCCATACCTCCATAACGTTTTGCAGCAGGACCAATAACCCAACTTTGTTGGCCCCTACCTTTGATTTGTTTCGCAACTTAGCCAGAATTCCGATGCCTTTGCTAACAAGGCTTTCAACAGGGTAGAGCGCTCCCTTAGCATGGGAGAGGGCTGGGGTTCAATTCCCCATACCTCCATAACGTTTTGCAGCAGGACCAATAACCCAACTTTGTTGGCCCCTACCTTTGATTTGTTTCGCAACTTAGCCAGAATTCCGATGCCTTTGCTAACAAAGCTTTCAACAATAAACGGATCGGAAAGAATAGAAAGAATAAAAGAGAAGACTGATCACGTGGGGGTATAGCTCAGTGGTAGAGCGCTTTCAACAATAAACGGATCAGGTATGGGGAATTGAACCCCAGCCCTCTCCCATGCTAAGGGAGCGCTCTACCACTGAGCTATACCCCCACGTGATCAGTCTTCTCTTTTATTCTTTCTATTCTTTCCGATCCGTTTATTGTTGAAAGCTTTGTTAGCAAAGGCATCGGAATTCTGGCTAAGTTGCGAAACAAATCAAAGGTAGGGGCCAACAAAGTTGGGTTATTGGTCCTGCTGCAAAACGCTATGGAGGTATGGGGAATTGAACCCCAGCCCTCTCCCATGCTAAGGGAGCGCTCTACCACTGAGCTATACCCCCACGTGATCAGTCTTCTCTTTTATTCTCTCTATTCTTTCCGATCCGTTTATTGTTGAAAGCTTTGTTAGCAAAGGCATCGGAATTCTGGCTAAGTTGCGAAACAAATCAAAGGTAGGGGCCAACAAAGTTGGGTTATTGGTCCTAGTACTCTGCGTTGATACCACTGCTT